>OZ020269.1:24030462-24280462 GCA_963971225.1 Melieria omissa | reverse complement strand
GGAACGGTACTAAAACAGATTTATGTAAAGTATTTCTAAATCTAAAGCTTAAAGCATTAAGTTATATATCAAATGAAGAACATTTTAACTTCAAGCTTACATTAGTTAACCCTTTCAGTAACAATGTCCAATATATTGGACTACAGTCCATACAATTCATACAGCCATGTATGTCATGTCGGAAAGGGTTAACATGGCAAATGTAAAAAAAATAATTTTGAACAAATTTCTAAAGTACTTCAAAGTTTATCTACACCAGGTATAGAGTGTCAAGGCAGCAATCGGCTGTAGTTGAAGCAACAAGCACACTAATTGCTATCACCACATGCACGTACATATACATATGTATCTATATAGTTAGGTACATATGTACTCGTATATGAATAGTTGTGCGTATTTGAATGAGAACGGATTCAAAAGCGCACAACTGTGGAGAGTTTGTTGGACTTGTACACATATTGTTAAAAGCATGAACAAAAACACACATTTCCAAATTCATTTGAACAATAAATTTAACCATAATATCAAAATAAAAAAATTTTGTAATATTTTCTCATCGCCGCAGTGATAAAAGGCCAAAGGCAAAACGGCATTGAGACGGAAACTATGAATTCACGAACAAAATCATCCAACTTCAGACTAGAACCTTTAATTTTCTTAAAGAGTTTGTGGTAAAAAAAAACAACTAAAACCAACTCGCCATCATGAAATAGCAATCGGAGTAGTAAACGGCGAAACTTGCAGGAAAGGGCGATATCTGCATAGCTCTGAATCGTCGTAGGCCCAGCCACGCTGGACAGCCGTGCAGAGTAATTTGCACTTTATTGCAATTGCAACCATCTAAAAAAAAAAAAACAGGCGGGAGTGGACAGTTGACAACAAGAACACAGCTCTATGTCGACTACAAACAAAGAGCAGCAAAACAAAAAAAGTAACAAATGCTGAGCCTGCTGTCATCATATTACAAATGTGCTTTCCATGTTGCCACATAACAATAACAACAACAATAGCAACAATGACATAACAACAAAGGCAACAATAGAACGGCACATAATAGAGGCATAAAAATGTGTAATGCGAATCTTTGATTTGTCACGCCGCCCGGCCACCACCGGTCCACACCAACCAACAAAACCACTCAGCCAGCAATGGGCGCTCAAGTCCACGTTCATGTCCACCACCTACACATTCGTATGCTATGCGTTTCAGTATTTTGTTGTTGTTGTTGTGGTTTTTTTTGTCTGATATTGCATCTACATCAAAACGATGCGCTGACGTCCGCTACTGTTGTCATCAACAACAACAACAAAGCGCACGCCCTGTCGCCGTTTAGCCGTTGGTGATTTTTGATGAAAAGTTTGTAACAGTGTTTTCTCTTTTATGCACCCACGCACACACACACAAACACACAGCCAGACAAACATTTTGAATATGTTTTTCTTTGCAGTTTGAGTATTTTTTTTGCGATTTGTCTGAAGTAAAATTTTAATTTTGCACAAATGGAAAATCATAATCAACAATCAAGGCAGAGGAGCAGAAGTTTCTGCACCAAGCCAACCACCAATGTCAGTGCCACAGAGCGAAAACTCATTCAGGCTGAAAGGTGTTGCGCTGTGGTCCGAAGGATTAATGTGAAAATAATAATTTGGAAATTTCTAATATTTGTTTTCAATATGAATTTCTGTTTAATTGTAATTTTAATTTTTGATTGAATTTTGATTAATTTTAATAATAATTAATTAATTTAATTTTAAATTTAGTTCACTTCATTTTAAAGTCTTTTGTATTGAAATAAAACAAAAAGTTCCAAAAAATTATTAAAATTCATGTGAAAATATCAATCAGAAAGTTTTTAAATGAGTTTTAATTTATTTAATTTCATTAAATTTATTGATAAATTTTGTTTTAATTTTAATTTATTTATTTTTAATTTTTTATTTGTATTGAAATTAAAAAGAATATTCCAAAAAATTATAATGAAAAAAAAATTATAAAAAAAATTTGTAATTGAATATTAATTAATTTGTTTTGTAATTAATTCATTTAAAATAAAATTGTATTAATTTAATTTACATTTTTTGGGTTTGCAATTAAAAGTAATTTTCCAAAAAATTATAATTATAAAATATACATACATACAAAATACATGAGGTGTGTTAAAAAAAATCATTGCACTATACAACTCAAAAAAAATATCAGGTTCGGACAAGGTTCTTGAAAGATTAAGTAGGTCTGAATTTTTTTTGGAGATACCAAAGTTTCCCTCCTTTTGCACATTTTTATGATGCGCAAACGGAGCGAAGCGGCTTACGAAAACCTTGTAATCCTACATTTTAGGTACATGATGTGTTCAGCAATTTGATGTAAAATACTACGAGGCACATTTTTGTTAAACACTTTAACCCTCTAGCTCCTATTTTTATGGGTCAATTTGACCCTTTTTTCCTAATATGCCAAAAAATGTCCTTTAAAACAGGACTTTTAAGGAAGAAATGTTCCACAAAAATATTCACCATAAAATTCTACTATAGGCTGCTGAATACACCAAAGCTCAAAAATTAACATAAAGACCAGAAATAAGTCAAAACTTACGATTACCTTCAAATCAAAAAGCCAGTTTAGCAAGCATCCTGCGTTGTTGTTGTTATTTTTTATTTTTTTGGAAACAAAATCAAGCAAACCCGCTCATGTTTCTACAACAAGCAACAACAACCATTACCACAAACAGCACAAGAGTAGCGACACTAAATGCAGAAACGCTGAGCAACAACCCATTCAACTTCATACAATTTTTGTGCTGATAGAAATTTCCAGCTTCCCTCACTTTGCTTCATGCTTAACGGTGGAGTGGAAAGGTATTGCTGAAGAGAAGAGAGAGGCGAGAGCGACGAAAAAAATGAAAGCCAACGGACGTTGGGCGATTGCAAACCGCAAACACCGCATGCAAGCCGACAGTCACTGTTGTGCGCCTTGAGGTATGCAGTAAATTAAAACACATGCATGCAAATGCGAGCGCACAAGTGTGTGTGTGTGTGTGTGTTTGTATGGACAAGTGAATGACATATTAAAAGAAAAGCAAAAAAGTTTTGCCAACAGCGCGCGCCAAGTTGCAGCGACAGTGACAGCAACAGCGACAGCAGCAAAAGAAGCAACGCCACTTACAGCGCATGGAATGAAGAGGTTGTGGCAGGTTGCAGTCAGTGGGTTGCGCGGCTTGTAATGAGGCTGTGATGGTAACTGTTCAAGTGTTGTGCTAAATATTTTTTAAATACTTTGTTGTAATATAAAAAAATGTGTTTTTCCTGATCCTAATTTATGTTGAATTAATATGAATAAAAATTTTTATTTAATTTATTTATTTTTTATTTTTTTATTTATTTAAAAAAAAAAAAATAAAAATTGCACAACACTGTTGCCTGCTGTGGGCTATTAAAGCGCTTTGGTTGGCTGTAATGTTTGCCAACAAAAAGGACATTCAATGCAATCAACATAATTTTGCATATGAATGACAAGTAACGTCGTTGCAAGCCGAGAAGACTACAAACGACTGGAACAGGTTTGAGATGACAGCGATCGTATAGCAATTGCAACAATGTTGCCAACCGTAGCACAAAGCTGCACAAGGTGTGTAGACAAGAAGAAGAAGCATGACTTGAAGGGTGCACCGTTTCTGCACAAGTGCCGCATGTAAACGTGCGTAAATGTTGGCTGCGAACAAGTGTACAACTAAATTTAGCGTCACTTTGAATTACAAGGACATTGCGCACAGGACATGTGCACAAAAGCGCATCAAACACAAAGTGGTCGCATGCAGAGTGCAAAAGTGAAGATGACAGCAAAGACAACAAAGCACTCACTGCAAGCGGCGCAAATGATGTGCCGTCGAGTTGGCCGATAGTGGCGAACAAAGCACCGAATGCACTGTGAACATATAAGTACTATACAAATTTTTATGCATAAATAAGTATTTTTTGTTATTGTATATTTTTTAAGCGCCTTTACATGGATCGAATTGAGACAGGGTTGTGTGTTGGTGGGGATGGTGGTGATGTGACTCGTGTGCTTTGTCACATGTGACACAAAAAGTTGCCTGCTGCCACACAATGCCGGCCAGCTGGCGAACACAACAACAATGCTGCAACGCTGACATTGGAAAGTTTTACAACCTCGCTGTGAATGTGATGTGACGTTGATGGCCTGACAGGATAAGTTGTAAAGTAGTAAATGGTGAAGACACGAAAGCTGCTGGAGGGGGAGTATGATAAGTGTGAAGTGTGAACAGCGATGGGTGTAAAGTGAAGTGCAATGTGAGAGGATGAAAGGATAGTTTGGTCGTATCAGAGGTAATGAGAAGGGGAAGAGTGTAAGAGAGAGAAGTGTTTGGGAGCTGATAAGAGGCTCTGTAAGATGAATAGTAATTGAAATGGTTAAAGAAGTGAAGTGAAGGAAGCGAACTGAAGTGACAGAAGTAGAGAAAGATAAAAAAAATTTAGAGAAAGATAAGAAATAGGAAAATAAATAGTCTCCAGCAAAAATCAAAATTCCTCTCCACGCTTAGGACACACAAAAACATTTATTTCACACAAAGTCTTCTTCTAGAAAATACATTCAAGTAGGTAAATATGCAAAAAATACTACTCTCTCACGCACGCATTGCCAGTTCCTGTTTCTCCCATTGCAGCGCTGCCCGCTTCAGGACGCGCATCTTCGAGTAGACAATGTCCCAGTCGACGAAGCCGCCCACAATGTGGCGCACATTGTCGTCGCTATCGTAGTAGCCGGTGCGACCGTGCAAGATGCGCAAATTATTGAAGGTCAACGCGTCGCCGGGCACCGTTTTAAACGTGACCGACTGCTGGTGCGCAATTCGCACAAACATGCCATTTGCCTCGTACCAAGGCACCACCTTCTCAACGGCAATGTTGAAGTGGCTGTCGCGCTGCGGCACACGGTGATTGATGCGCGCATACTTGCCATCTCCGTCCAAGCTGAGAACAAAAACAAAAAAAAAATGTTCGTGGTAACTTGAAAACTGAGCTACTTACTTAATTACCGGCGCACGCCAAATATTGTGAAAGGCAACGCCCACATCGATGCCAATGTCGGCCCAGTTGACACGTGTCTGAGACAGTGTGTCGAAGTGTGGCGGATGTGTGGCGCGCAGCTGATCGGCCACATTGAAGGCATGAAGGCAGTGTATTCCAGCCGCCGGCCGACTGCGACTGCTCGAGTGTGTGCAGCAGGGTGATGCTCGGTTTGTACTCGTAGTAGGGGAGATCGGTGTGCAGGGACAGCGGTGTGGCAAGGTACGCGTAGTTCTTGGCGCCTGGACGCGACATGACGCTGAATTCTTCGCTGTTTCGCAAATATAAATTAAAATGGAAATAGTACACATCTAGTTTTAAATTAAAATAGAATCAGTGGGAATTTCAAGTAAATGAATAATAAAAAAAAATAAATAAATAAATACAAATAACACTTAAATAAAAATAATAAAAAATAATATAAAAAAAATTATAAAAAAATTGAGAAAAGAATAAAAAATAATAAAAAATAAAAAAATAATAAAAACAAATAATAAAAAATAGGTAATAAAAAAAATAATAAAAAAATAATAAAAAAAAATTCTGGAGTACTGCAAATTCAATTTGATCTACCAACTATTTGTGGACACCTTCTAGTATGGGATACTTCTCACTATCCTCTTTTTGTTTTTATTACAAAGTCGTATTTTCGACCCAGTGTACTAGTTGCACTCACCCGTAGGTTGTTTTACGTATAAATCCAATGCGATTGGCCAGCAACTTCACCACACAATATCCAATGGATAATTCTGCAGCATGGCCACACCACGTACGGCCAACGTTTCCAGCCACTCCAACAACACTGTTGGAAATTTACAAAATTATTGTAATTTTTACTAGAAAATAAATTATTATATTATAATAATATGGTATAAATTATAATTTTAATAATAACAAAAAATAAATTAGAAATTATAGTTTTTGCCTGGCAATTTAATTGAATAATTTTTAGTTATTATTTGAAAACTATTTGATATAAAAAAATTATAATAAAATTATTAAAAATTATCTAATGTTGGTTGAAAATTTCATAGAATCATCTTTAATTATTTTCATTATAAAAATTTATATAAAAATAACAAATATGCAATATGCAATAATTTAGAGCTATAGAAAGATTAAGAAAACATTTGTTTGAAACAAAATTAAAAAAAATTATCGATTATTGCCTCAAAATTTTATTGAATAACTTTAATTTTTTAATAAAAATATTATATTTATATAATAACCAACAAAATTAATAAACATCAATTTTTGATTCAAAATTTAACTGAATAATTGTTAGTTATTTTTATAAAAATAGTATAAAAATTATAAAAAATTATGTATTGTTAACTAAAAATTAATGAATCGTTGAATCGTTTTAAGTTATTTTTTTTATATTCTTTCCGAACAAATTATTAACTTCCAAGAAGTTGTATACAAAA
The DNA here is from genome assembly GCA_963971225.1 of Melieria omissa. Lineage (NCBI taxonomy): Eukaryota > Metazoa > Arthropoda > Insecta > Diptera > Ulidiidae > Melieria > Melieria omissa. The sequence continues at coordinate 24,273,951 of OZ020269.1, read as the reverse complement.
AATAATAGCAAAATGATTAAAAATCGATTATTCATAAAAATTTTAATTGAATAATTTTTAGTTTTTTTCATATTATTTTTTATATCAGGTGTACAACTTTGCTTCCGCCGTTTTCCGATAGGTGGCTGTACCGGCTGAGGCTGGTTGAAATACATAGATGGTAATGCCTTTAAAGTGAGTGTGGACAGTGCCTAACGAATTGTCATCGCCGTTTCAGTGACAGTTGTTCTTGTTTTCGTATTATTCACGCTCGAAAATGTCCGTTTATGTGCCCAATTCTCGCCATTTGCGGGAAGTTTTACTTTTCTGTTACAATTCGAAAAAAATGCGCATCAAATGCTCTCAGAAACTTACGGTGATGTTGCTCTGAGTGAAAGAACGTGTCGGGAGTGGTTTCAACGTTTTAAAAATGGTGATTTCGATGTCGAAGACAAACATGGTGGTGACCAATTTTGCGGCCTCACGTCGCAAAAGTGGTCAAAAAGTACCTGGAAACGCTGAAATGGGAAGTCTTGCCCCACCCGCCGTATTCCCCAGATGTCGCCCCTTCTGACTTCCACCTATTCCGTTCGATGGCACACGCCCTGGCAGATCAACATTTTCAATCCTTCGAAGAATTGGAAAAATGGATTGCTTCATGGATAGCGTCAAAAGAGGACTCCTTTTTTCGAGCCGGGATCCGAAAATTGCCGGAAAGATGGGAGAAAGTTGTCGCTAGCGACGGACAATAATTTGAATAATATATCTGTAAGCACTTTTTCGCAATAAAGCTTTTAATTTTGGAAAAAAACGGCGGAAGCAAAGTTGTACACCTGATAAAAAATAAGAGAAAATTTCGTTGAACTGAATCATTTTTATTAATTTTTTTAATATTTTCTGCGGAAAAATTATTTACTTCCAAGAAATTTTATACAAAAAATAACAAAAATATTATTAAAAATTGGTTATTGATTAAAAATTTCATTGAATAATTTTTAGTTATTTTTATATTATTTTATATGATAAAAAATTATTAGAAACGATGTATTACTAAAAATAAAAATTAACTCAATTGAATCATTTTCTGTTATTCTTTTATATTTTTTCCGAAAAAATGATTTCCAAGAAATTTGTATTGATTAGCAATGTTCTCGGTTTTAAAAAATGCTTTAAAAATTATGAAAAAACTCCGAAAACATTCTTACAAATTTTTCTAAATCTTTTTATGTGAAATGATTTCACAAATCAGGGAAACATTTAGTTGAACAAAAACATATTAGATCCATTTTTGACGGCAACTTCATGAAATTGTTGACCAGTAAGTCTTAGAAAGTAAAAAAGTTGTTATATCAGAACTGCAATAATTTAAATTATTGATATATTATTACTTATAGATGGATTAAGAAACCATTTGTTTGAAGGGAAAATATATATTAGGTACATATAGATCCGTATATATTAGGTACATATGAGATGATGGCATTTTTTTATATATCTTAGACTTTGGTGAATCTTTTAGAGTAAAAAAAAAATGGAAAACTTATAAATATAAAAATTGAAATAATATAAAATAAAACTATGGTTTCTTTTGAGATAATATTACAAGATTAAAAACATTTTTTTGAAAATAAAATATTTTATCCGAATGATGGCATTTTTAGACCTTCGTAGAGCTTCTAGAGTAAAAAACAATTAGAATTAATTAATATAAAAACTTTAATAATACAAAATTAAATTATGGTTATTTGTGAGGTAATATTACGAGATTAAAAAACATTTGTTTGAAAAGAAATGAGATGACGTATTACAATGAGATGATTGATTTTTGTGATATTTCAGACCTTCGTAAAGCTTATAGAGTCTAAAAGAAATGGAAAAATTATTAATATAAAAATGACAACAATACAAAATTATCTCAAATTTTTCCCAAATTGTCAATTTGTTTTGTTCGAAATCAAATTATTACAATCTTCCTGTATGGAGGTGGCAACACTTTCACACATTGAAGAAAAAATTAAAAATTAATTTAAATGAGTTAAAACAAAAAAAAATTACAAAATATAAAAATAAAAATAAGTCTTAAAATATAAAATAATTAAATATGTTTAATTCAAAAAATTAAAAAAATCATGTTTGATTTGAATTTCGAAAAAAAATTCCATCCGATTTTACTATCAGAATCCCTGGGAGTACATAAGTGAAGCAACAACAACAAAACGATTGTTGCACCAGAGCAACGCAAGGAATTCCACTTCATTTCACCTCAATGTAGCATTTTAATTGCAACAATGCATACGATCGATGTGTGCAACGACAGACAACGAGCAGCAACAACGCCGAGCGCAACTCAATGCATCGCAACGCATCGACAACAATTGCCATGCAGCGTGTGCGATTTTCACGTTATCAACATTTAGAAAATTGCAAAATGTGCAAATATTTTGCAATACACAAATAACATCAACAACAGCAACAATGAACAATCAAACAAATGCACAACAACGACAGCGCAGCGAATTGGGGCGCGCAGAGGAGGCGAGACGCGTTGCGGCTCGAAGAAAAATTAAAAATGCGAAATTCATATTTTTTCGCAATTGCAATTGTAATCGATTTTGCATAATTGTCTGCATAACAAATGCAGAATGCTCACACCCACATACAAAAGGCTTTGAGACTGCACGTGTGTGTGTGTGTGCGAGCGCATTAATGCATTGCGCTCAAGGATAACGCAATCGATCAACTGCGAAACGTGCATTTTTGCTGCGCTGCCAGTGCAATGTTAATTATTATTGTGCTATAACGGCGCTTTCTAACGGCATTTACAAGTATGTGCAGTTGTATGTCGATATGTGTGCTCGTGATTGCAAATGAACTACATGCATACATGTGTATGTGTGTGTGTTGCTGCATTCAAATGCTATGCTGTGTGTTTTATGTTTTGCTGTTGTTGTTGTTTTTTACATCCTGTCAATCATTATTATTGTTAACGCAAAATTCCCAACTCAGCGCCCATCGTTGATATCTAAGTTTCCAACTGTCAATAATTTTCTTTTGTTTTTGCTGCTCGCTGATTGCAATTTCTATGCAGCACTTCGATGAGTGCGGACAGTTCTGTGCCGATTCCGAAAAGACACATCGCTACTCTTGTTGTTGTTGTTGCCTCGGCCTAACGGATGGCAACTGTGCTCCGGCTCATGTATGCCGCCATATTTCTTCTTCTATTTGTTCCTTTTTTTGTTTGCTTTGTTTCTGTTCTCCATTCTTCTGTCGTTATTGTTACGCGTCACTTTAACGTTTTTGTTTGAAAAATAAAAATAATTGCAAAGCGTTAAAAATTCAGTTGCACAAATCTCAGTGTTTGTAGTCAGCAAAGTGTGAGTTTATTTGAGGTGATTTTTTTCGTAATTTGTGTGACTGTTTCTAGTTTATTTCTGTTTATATTTTTCCTGGATTTTTGCGCTTTGCTGCTTCCGTAGTATTTGTTGATTAATTTCTGATAGCTTTGAGGCATTCATTGCAGTGTGAAAAGATGATGAAATTAATAAAGACAGACAGCAATGCCTGTCCTCCACAAAATTCAGGTGTATGTCTTTCAGATATCAAAGGTATGAAGTTGTTTAAATTGAAGTTGAAAATTTTACATATTTTGCCTTGGGAAACTTGAAGAAACTTCAAGTATTATCTTTGGCAACCTAAATGTGTTCATCCTTTGGACATGTTTGGTCTATCCAAACATGGTAGACTTTCCAATATAAACAACTTCAACTCGTTGTATAACTAGTTCATACAATTGGTCATTGTTACGCGTCTTTACTCTCCATTCACATAAATCTTCCCAAAAATATGTAAAAGTAATTTTTTTTTTTTAAACAGGAACAAACGCGCAGGTGATGACCCCTATTAATGCAAAGCATTGCGTTGGTTCAGGAAGGATATAAAGGTTAGGAGATAGGGTCACTCATAACCCTATGAGTTATGGTTATGGACTCTTGCCTTGAACCCATCGAGATCATAAGTGCTGGGGAAAATATCCGCAGGGAGACCATTCCACAACCGCGCTGTTCGGGCCTTAAACGAACTTTCCCTGTAGTGCATAGTGTGCTGGAACATCGTTTCGACGTGGAAAGCATGGGCGCCAGTGTTCAAACGGGTTGCCCGGGGGAATACCCGGAGTGATGGCATCAAGCTGCTCATCTCCACTGAGCAGTTACCAAAAAAGTATCGGTAAAATAACACCACACATGCCACGTTTCGACGATGTTCCAAGGAGTCAATAGAGCTGGATGCCCTACTGTCCCCTATAAGTTTAATCGCACGGTTTTGCACCCGATCGAGGAGCTCCAAATGGGTTTTTGAAGCCCCCGCCCACAGGTGCGAGTTAAACTCCATTTTAGGTCGGATATAGGTGGTGTAAATAATGCGGAGATCAGACGGAGTGAAATATTTTTTGCACCGCTTTAGGAAGCCGAGGCACTTGGCTGCTTCTTTCGACACGCCAAAAATATGATCGTTCCAACGAAGATCGTTCTTAATGGACATGCCCAGAACATCAAGAGCTGCCGATTCCGCAATACCCACACCACCCATAACCAGGGATGTGTTGGGATGTGGGGAGACTCGTTTGTGGGATAACAGGCAACATTGGGTCTTGCGGGGATTAAAATCGACCCTGTTCGCTTGACCCCACTTGGAGATTGTTTGTAGGTCGCTATTAAGTGTGTCATTCATACGGCGCCGTTCTCTCTCAATCTCCACAGAGCTGGGACGCTTTGTGAAAGAGTATGAATGACAAATGGTGCTGTCATCCGCAAACGAGTAGATGGGATTCTTCGTCGACGACAACAGGTCGTTGATGAAGATCAGGAAGAGGGTTGGAGAAAGAACCGAACCCTGCGGCACTCCCGCGCTAAGGGAATGCTTTTCCGAGGCTATGCCGTCTACTACAACACGAATAGAGCGAAGGAATAGATAGAGGAATAGATAGATATATAGAATAGATAGATAGAAGAATAGATAGAGGAATTTGTCCTCAAAAACATCTTACATGCTTTTGGATGCATTCATAAGTTGCCAACTCAAAACACAAACAAATATTGCGGGACTTCTTTGGTCTAATCTGAATCTTTGGCCCAAGACACCGAATTAAATGCTTTGAAAGTATTGGAATGACAGCTACTTCGAGAGATCTCTGGTCTGATTTGGATCTCTGCTCTGAAACGTCGTTTAAAATGTTTTGAGAATGTTTGAATGAAAGTGTAACTTCGAAACATCTTTGTATCTTTGGCCTGAGATACCAAGAAATATGCTTTAAGAGCGTTTGAATGGAAACTACTTTGAGAGATCACTGTCCTCTTTTGGACTTGTGGTCTGTAGCAGGAATTAAATGGTCCTAGTCTACAACTGCGATCAAAACACTTTGAGAGTTTTTGAATGAAAAATGCTTCGTTCGATATTTGATCTAGGCCAAAGATTCAGACCCAAGACACCGATTAAAATGCTTTGAAAGCATTGGAGTGACAGCTACTGCGACAGATCTCTGGTCTGATTTGGATCTCTGGTCTGAAACATGTTTGAAATGTTTTGAGAATGTTTGAATGAAAATATAACTCCGAAAGTTTGGTCTGGTCTATGTCTTTGGCCCGAGATAGCAAAAAATATGATTAAAAAGTGTTTGAAAGGAAACTACTTCGAGAGATCACTGGCCTATTTTGGACTTTTGGTCTAGACAACCAATTAAATCACTTTCAGATGGTTAGAATGAAAACATAACTTTGAAAGATTGTTAAGTCTAATCGGGATCTTTGGCCTAAGGCCTAAGTGATGTGACTTTGAGAACATTTAAATCATAGCAACGTCAGAAGATCATCAAAAAATTCTCTACTTCAGAAGATCATCAAACAATTCTTTGAAAGATCATTGGACTTATTTGGATCTCTGGTTTGGAACAGATAAAAATGCTTTAGCAGCATTGAGGTGAAAGCTTATCCGTACATGCGTTGGTCTTCTCTGGATCTCTTAGTACTAACTCATTTTTTATTATACTTAATTTCATTACATTACTAGTTGCAGCCTACAGACTACATTTGACTTCATCTCAATTATGTCCTCAACTACAACAATCCTTAGAATCGTTTAACCCAAAGGTTTCAGTTCAGTTAAGTTTTATACATTTTTCTTCTCTTTCTATTTTCGGGTTTTTGGCCAAAATATTTAGCAAAGTGGAAAACTATGCGAGCAGAATGCTTCAAGAAATCTCTGGTTTGGTCTGGTCTGGATCTTTAGTATGAAACTGTGTATTGCGGCATTTTATGTTCCATATCTATTCCAATTGTTCTAATTTTTACTCTTTTTTTACTTCAGGATCTTTGGTAAAAAATCGTGAGCAAAGCGGAAGACGAGATTTGGTTTGGTCTGAAACTTTGGTAGAGAACAGTGAGTTTCAGGTTTCTTCTTCTTCTGCTTCTTACTTTTGGGCCTTGAGTCTGAAATTGTGAGTTTTTTTCAATCTGCTTGAAAGGTACCTTGGAAGATTTTTTGGTCTAGTTTGAATATTTGGGCTGAAACAGTGAACTTATTTGTTTTATTTCAAATTGATTCAATGTCTTTCAATTCTTACTTCTTCTTTTTCTACTCCTGGATCTTCGATCTGAAAGTTCCACTGGTTTGAAATAAATCTTCATTTGAATGATATTTGAATGATCAGCTTCTTCCTTTCCTATTCCAAATGAATTTCAATTGTATGCATTTTTTCTCTTTTTTCTATTTTAAAATCTTCGTGCTGGAATTGGCTACAATTCGCTTTGCAAGAAAGATCGAAAGATTTTTTATCTGACCTGCATCTTTGGTTATCATGATGAGCTTTTTTCTTTTTTAATCTAAATTGATGCAGTTTTTTTTTTAATTTTTACTCTTTTTTCTACTTCTGCATCTTCCTCCAATTTTAATCTAATCTTCTTGGTCTTCCTTTTAGTCTTCGTCCTTTTTTGATCTAATTCGATCTAATATTTTTGTAATATTTTTGTTTTCATTTTACTCTTTTGTTTACTTCTGAATCTTCTTCTTTTCTTAATCATATCTTCTTAATCTTTCTTTTAATCTTCTTCTTTATTTAATCTAAATCAATGCAATATTTTTTTACTTTTTACTTTTGTTTCAACTTCTGGATCTTCTTCTTTTTTAAATCTTATCTTCTTAGTCTTCCTTTTAATCTTCTTCCTTTTTTAACCCAAATCGACGCAATATTTTTTTAGTTTTTAATTTTTTCTACTTCTGAAGGATTAATCCTTTCTTCGTTCCTTTAATCTAATCTTCTTAATCTTCCTTTTAAACTTCTGCCTCTTTCAATCTAAATCGGCGCAATACTTTTTTTACTTTTTACTCGGTTTTTTTACTTCCGCATCTACTTGTACGATCGAAAAGTGTGAGAAAACTTCAGTTGAACTTTGGTGAACCTTTTCTGAAATGATAAGCTTCTGCTTTGTATATACTGTCTAATTTTTTCATTTATCTAATTTTTTTCTTACTCATTTTTCTACTTCTGTATCGTTGATATCGAATCTTTAGCTTCTTCCGCTTTGCAATAATTTGAAAGAGACTTTGAAATATCTTTGGTATGAAATGTTGAACTTAAACCTCCTTGATTGTGTTTTTACAGAATTATTTACATTGTTTACAGAATTATTATTCATTGTTAATCAATTAATTATTTACAGAATTATTTTTAAAGATCTGCAGTTCTTATTTTCACACTTTTTAATAAACACCGAAAAGCATAATAATGCTTTTGTGTAAGTTGAAGTTCCCAACTGAAAATCGCGTTTAAAAAGCTTAAAAATATACTTAGAAAATTATTTTTAAAAAAATTTTTTTAATAATTTCTAATTTAAAATATTTGCTTAAAATATATTCGCAAACACATATTTTCAGTCAACTCACGGCTCTTATGTTCAACCAAAAATTGGTGTAAAGCGATTCCCAGAAATTATGCGACATTGCGTTTTCCCAGCAGGAAACAAGAATGAAGAGCAATGTTATCCAATTAAAACTGTCAGTCATTGTTTAATAATTTGTCAAATATTGATGGTCATGTGGCTATTGTGTAAAATAGCAACAACAAAATTATCAAAAACAAGAAACAATACACACGTAGACTTGCCACAGGATGTCATATTGTTGTAGGCAATAAGAGCCACAAAATATATTCATGTGTGTGATTTGTGTGTGGTGAAATGAATTTGCTACAAATTCGCATACACATTTATGGACACAACACTGAATGAATTGTAATGTGGTTGTATATTATGTGGAATTAAATGAAATTAGTAACGCACCACGAACGGCAAAACCAAAACCACATTACACCGCAACAGAATCAGCTTTCAGTGTCCACATGTACACACAATAAATCAAGCGTACACAGCACACACATATATATGCAAAATTTCGTACAATAACAACAATAACAACCATTCAACCTATTCCAACTTGAAATGCGCGAAAAATATGGCACCAAGTGTGACCAGACCAGCAGCTCCACCGCACAACTGAAGAGAGCAAAAGGACATTCGACTGCGTTGGGCGACAGTAGCTTTGCGTGTTTATTTGTTGTTGTTGTTTTTGTTGTAGTTACAAAAAAACTCACATTACAGTGCTGCCATGCTGTGTAGCATAGAGCGTGCATTCTGTACGAAATATTGTGTTTATATATATGTGTGTGTGTGTGTGTTTCACTGTGCTTAAGGCTAATTAGGCTCGTGAGCCAAATAATGAAATGGCAAGCAGACAGGGCGAGCCACATGAAAATGTGCACCAACATTGCACCCCCGAGAGAGAATGTCACCAATGCCAGAACAACAACAACAACAATTTAGATAAGGGGAGAAAAAAGCGCCACGTATTTACCGAGAACGCATAATGAGAAAACGGTGGAAAAATTATGAAGGTGCCGGCATCAGTGCCGGCGTCCACTTCAGCTACCAAATTGGCATTGCGTTTCCGTTTCCGGCCGCTGCCAGTTGCTTCCTCACTGATTCATGTTTCGTTTATATATTGTTGTTGTTGTTGTTAAATGTCGCAATCAACAAAAATTAGCACAATTTCATTTTTCAAAAATTCACCTTTGCCATTTCGCTTTTTCGCAACAACAACAACAACAAAACCCTTAAAGAATTATTCCCATCAAAAAAACCTACATACAGCTACAGAATTCTGTTGTTGCATGCAACAATGCGTCGGCGTCTCAACAGTCTGTCTCACCTTCATCATCAGCGGCCAAGTGTACTTTGCCCGCTCCTTCCGAATCTTCCGTGTGGCGGTGCGCGTCTGCCACTTCCGTTTGTCGCCATCGAGGCCCATTGTTGTTGGCATAGAGGTTACGAGGGCCCAGCAAATTGGCCATGGCTGCGACAGCCTCAAGCCGCTTTCATGCAGACTAATTGCGCATTAAATAATCGTAACGCGATTTTATGTGGATTTAGTGGTCTCAGCAGTGGTTTGTGGCAGCGATTGTTGTTGCTATTATGGCGCTTGGCAGCAATATTATTTATTATTATAAGGATTTGCAAGGACATGCCCAACCAAGCGGCCAGCCAACCAACCAACGTGCTAATAGAACTAAAATGGAAAAATTATTACACATTACAAATGAACGGAATGTTGTCTCCGTTGTGCGACCAGATGTTGCGGTGGCAATTGACTACGGAATTCAATTGCTTAAGGATGAACATAATTTTGAAGATTATGTTGGACTTGAATGCAAAGAATAAAAATCGTTTTGAAGAACTTCATAATGTTAGCAAGTCGATTTAAATAACATTAACGTTCATCCACCCTTACTAATAAATTTCTTTTTTTCCTGCCTTTAAATCTGGTAGCAGATTACGCACTACGCTCGAATTGCAGTACTGCGCTTTAGTCATAATGCCACACCCTGTCTTACAAATACAAAGCTGAATACAAACACATTATGTGTTAAACTATAAGTGACGCATTCAGAAGCGCCCAGCAAGTTTCAAGTTAAGCAACTTTTACAAGATAGGTTATATCTTTAATTCAGTTCGTGAACCAACCCGTTGTTTGTATTTCATTGGTTCAAAAATAGTCCATAGGTTTTATGCTGGCTTCCATCTTCCAAAGCTTCCATCTTCAGTTATCTGAGAAACATATCTTCAATTTAGATTTTGCACTCCTTTTACCTAAGCGTCAGTTTTGGTTTGTTTTTGTCTCGTTCCAGAAAATATTTTATAGGTTTTCTGCTGAGAAAATTTTCGACGTGTTAGAAGATGTCTGAACTTAAGTTCCATCTTTAGTCATATGACATCTTTAACGCTTTTTCCATATTTTTATCTCGTGTAAATTTTGGCTTTTGGGTCAGTCTTCAGTAACAGTCGAAAAGTTCCAAGTTTCGCAAGTTTTATTTGCATTCCTAAAATAAAAGAGCCAACTCAAAAATCAAAAATTTTCAGGTAAGCCAAAAAAACCTGCAAAAGCAACGCTATTAACATAAAACCAGGCAGCAGTATTTTTTTAGTTAACTAAGATCGCATGAGAATGAATTTTTGACTTAGTTAGAGATGTGTACTGTGAATTGTTTTATGGGAAAAAGTAGATTTTAGAAAATTTTAAATTATGACGCATTTTTTATTTAGTGTACGACAAGTCTAAAGTTCCCATTATTTTGGCATTTGAGAATTAAATCTTCAATTTAAACTATGAATTCTTTTATCTTTAGAGTACAAGATGCCAAAAGTTTCCACTTTCGAGCATCTGAAAATCAAATCTTCAATTCAAACTATGAATTATTTCATCTGTCAAAACTTCCCACTTTCAGGCATCTGAGAATCAAATCTTTAATGCCTTTTTCCCATTTTGAGGCATTTTAGAATCAAATCTTCAATTCAAACTATGAATAATTCCATCTGTCAAAAGTTCACACTTTCAAGCAATCAAATCTCCAATCCAAACTATGAATTCGTTCCCCTTTCGCGGCGTCTAAGAATCAAATCATCAATGCAAACTATGACCTATTTTATCTGTCAAAAGTTCCCATTTTCAAGTATCTGACAATCAAACCTTCAATTCAAATTATGAATTATTTTATCTGTTAAAAGTTAAATTTTCAGGCATTTGAGGAACAAATCTTCAATTCAAACTATGCATTCTTTTATTTTTAGTATACGATATCTCAAAAGTTCCCATTTTCAATAAAATCTTCAATTTAAACTATGAATTGTTTTAATCTTTATTGTAAAACATGTCTAAAGTTTCAACTTTTAAATATCTGGGAATCAAATCTTCAATTCAAACTATGTAATTTTTTTCTAAATTTTAAGGCATCTGAGAATCAATCTTCTATTCAAACTATGAATTCTTTCATCATTTTTACTTTAGACCTGGTTTTACAAATTATTTCTGCATGGTTTTCAATTCGTTGTAGTAGTTCAACTCTTTTGATGAATATTTTCAGATCAATCAGCTGTCAGCTAGATCCTTAATAGAAAAGATGCTTACCGCGACAACTGATTGAAGATCACTGAAATCATTATGTAGAGGCAAGCTTGAGCTCTAAACAGAGATATCTCAACTCTTTTTTTGTGCTATAGGAGGTGAAACATGTTCATAGAAACTGTACATCAGTCACCCAGAAATCAATTCCTGTACAGAACTTTGACAAACCACATAGTTGGTCTCTTTTCGTTCAACTTTTAGTTAACGCTGCCATGTGAAAACCCCAAAATAAAAAGACACACGAATTACATGCATCACTTTCAAAGTGATGGTCAGGGTTATGCACCCAACGAGATGCGCTAAATTTCTCTTAAGTAATAATAAAAAAAATATATTTAAAAATTGATATGTAAATAACTTTTCCTACGTCAGTGTCGACACATCACATGCGTATTTCATAAATTATTTTCAAATGTATTTATCAAAAATCATCTTTTATTGCTTAAATTATATCAATGCAATTTGAATTTGTATCTCCCGCCACGCTCCAAACAATACAATAAAAAATGGATGCTGAATGCTCAATCCCACAAAATGCTGACTTCTGAATGTTGTTAAATCGATTTTTATTTCTTTTTACAGTTTATATGAAAAATTGAAATAATTATCTGTAAAAAGTTGACGAGTTTTTGGATGTTCTTTCATCTTAGTTTGTTTTGTTGACTTGCCTACACACTAACTTTTAAAACTGAATTTAAAAATGCTACTTAATTGACGATCAATGACTGATGCAGCTGTGCCAATTGTTGCTAGTGAGTGACTTTTGACGATTACATCGATACAGAAATGCTAATTGTTTTAGCAGACATTTTTCGTTGAAGTTCTGTAAAACTGCTAATTTGCGTTAGTGATATGTTAATTATAAATGATTGATTTTGTTTTTGTATGGCTCATTGAGAGTGTTTTCCTAACACTTAACTTTGACTCACAATTATCACATTGCACATTGATTCGTTCCATAGACAAAATTCAAACACTTTTTGGTATCAGAATTTAACGATTTTGATGTCATTTGAAAGAAAAAACTCCAACTAAGAAAACCCCAAAAAATCTGTGCAAAAAATCAATTAGTGTCTGTGCAATAGCGACTCAAAGTTGAAACTGTTTTCTCCAAAAAATTGAAACTCATATTTTCTGTTTTTTAGTCTATTGAGTAAAAAAAATTGTAAAAATAAATGGTTACCAAAAAGTTGCATAAACATTCAATATAGAATAAGAAATGATGTGGCCATTTTCGCTTGTAATGTTTTCTCAAAATTTGCAAAGCTGAGGCTTTTACTTCACTTTTAATCCAAAATATTTTTCTAAATTAAAAATATGAAAATTGGCAAAACTTAGAGGAAAATATCGAAAAAGTATGTGAAAGTATGTTCCTGGATTTTTTTTCATTTTAAGAAGCATTCTTTCCTTGTCGGATAATGTAATTACATTCTCTGATATCTTCCGATCTCAGAAAATAATTCAATTTGAAAAGTGGTCTAAACACGTATTTTTAGACGAAATCTATATATATAAAAATGAATCGTGGTCCATTCGACTGCGTATCACTCGAGAACGGCTGGACCAACTTGGATACTTCCTTCGGCGGGTTTGTTCGAAATTGTTACGTGAAGGTTTATAAAAAAAGAAAAGTCGGGAAAACGGGGCGTGGCGCCACCAGAATACATTTTTAGACAATAACTTTGGAACCATAAGTCACACATCAATTAAATTTAGTTCACACTTACTATTTAATCATGTTCTTTGACCGACGGAATGGGGTAGGTATTGGACAAGGGGGTGTGGCACCGCCCATACAATTCATTTCTTTTAAATGGAATAGCTTCGGAATTGTAAGTCGCACAATATTGAAATTTGGTGTACCGTCGTTTCATAGATGTGTCATTCTACTGTTAAAATTTTATGGGCGTTGGACAAGGGGCGTGGCACATTTTTTATGCAGCAGAACTGTAAGTCCTACATCAATGAAACTTGGTATGAACCTATTAATCATATCCCATACCAATTAATCATATCTTTCGGCAGAGGGAATAAGGTGGGTAAGTCGCACAACATTGAAAATTAGTGAGGCGTCGCCTCATAGATGTGTTATTCCACTGTTAAAATTTTATGGACGTTGGACAAGGGGCGTGGCACATTTGTTTGACCCAAACTATCCGCATAATTTTGGAACTGTTAGTCGCACATGAATGAAACTTAGTACGAATTTACCATTCAGTCATATCTTTCGGCAGATGAATGAAGCGGGTATTTAACACGAGGGCGTGGCTCCGTCCATATAACTCTAATCTTTTATATGGAATAGCTCCGGAATTGTAAGCCGCACAGTATTGATTGAATATGCCATCGTCCCATAGAAGTGTCATTCTACCGATAATATTTTATGGGCGTTGAACAAGGGGCGTGGCAAATTTTTTATGCTCAGACAGTTATGCAGTACACACACACACATCAGTGAAACTTGGTACGAACTTTCCACTTAGTAGCACAATTCGACTAGAAGAAAGTTGTGAGCACTGGACAAGAGGGTGTGGTACCGCCTCCATTTTTATATACATAGATTGTTTGCCCTAATTGACTGACTGATTGATTGATTGATTGATTCATCATCGCTCAGCCCAAACCGCTGAAGCTACGAACATGAAATTTGAACTGTAGATACATCTTGAAAAATGAACCTCCGCTAAGACGGGATTTTTTTAAATTCAGGGTGTAAAGAGGCAAAACATGTGTGAAGGTGTTGTATGAAAAAAAGTGATTTAAGAGACATATTGATTTCGAACTTCCTGAAAATACTCTAAACAAAAAATTCGATACGTATTTTATAATTTTTCAAAAATCAAAATTTAACAGGACCAATAATGGGTTAAGATTTGTTTAAGGGTAGACTCGAAAAAAACATGAACCGATAGGCCTATTGACTTCAAAAATTATAAAAATACTTGAAATAAAAAAATTATACACGCGTTTCTCATTATTTTCAAAATCGAAATCTAACTGGATCAACGACGGGTTAAAAGTATGTATGAAGAGACAATTTTTTTGGCCTTTTAACTTCAAACTTGGTGAAAGTACTTTAAATGTAAAATAACTCGATACGTGTTTTTCATTTTTTCCAAATATTAAAATCGGACGGGGTCAACGACCGGTTAAAAGTTTGTATGGCGAAACTGTAAAAAAAAAATGAATTAACGGGCCCACTGACTTCAAACTTTGTGAAAGTACTCTGAGTGAGAAATAATTTGACACGTGTTTTTCACTTTTTTGAAAATCAAAATGTAACGGGGTCAACAATGGGTTAACAGTTTGCATGGAAACACGATTTATTGGTCCTTTTGACATCAAACGTGGACAAAAAGCATTTAAATCGGGAAATAATTACAATGTTTTTTTCATATTTTTGAAAATCGAAATCTACCGTGGTAAACTAAGGGTTAAGATTTTGTTTAGAGTAAACGTGAATAACTCATGATTTAAAGGGCCTTTTGACTTCACAATTTTTAGAACCACTTGGTATCAAAGATAATAGACATATGTTTTTATTTAAATCAAAATGGGTTCAACCATGCGTTCAAAATATGTATCGGGTGAAAGAAGAGAGCTTGCGTGCGAAGCCGCGGGGCCCAGCTAGTTTATTATATTTATGCCTAAAAGTATGCAATCAGCACGAAAAATGATAAAATGTGCAAAACTGAAAAACATGCATCTATTATTATCGTATTTATAGCAAAACCAGAGGGTCCCAAGACAATTTCTGTTACTCTGTGGAATAATCAATGTTGACGTTACCGATTAAATGTAAAATCTGAAAACTCTAGTCAACACACTTGGTGCTATAGTTCTCCAAAAATGACGAAATTTGCAAAATTAAGTCTCAGGCATTGCCAACCTACAACAGTTATAGAAAAACCAAATGGAGATTTCAATTCAGCAGACCATGTTTAACTAGTATACCAAATTTTATGAGGTACGGACCACTCCTTCTAATTTTGTACCGCCGTTGTATGGAGTCGAATCACTGTGCATTGTGGCGTTTAAGATGATTTTAGTTATAAATCATTTCATATTCTTTAGTAATTTATAATTAAAGGCAAACTAGTAGGGTTCCGCGACTTTGCATGCAAGTTTAAAGTCAACGGGGCTAATAAATTAAGTTGAAGTCATGTTTCCCCATGCAAAATTTTAACCCATCGTTAACCCCGTCAGATTTCGATTTTCGAAATTTTGAAGTTTTTTTTCACAGTTTCTTCATATAAACTTTTAATCCGTCGATGACTGTGTTAAATTTTGTTAAGGTTTCTTCATAGTCTTTCCGTATACGAACCTTAACTCTTGGTCAAAACTGAAAAATACCTGTCGAACTGTTTTTTATTTGGTGTATTTCCACCAAGTTTGAAATCAATAGGCCCATTAAATCGCGTTTCTTCATACAAGACCCCTTTACACCCCGAATATCAAAAAATCTCATCTTAGCGAATGTTCATTTTTCAAGAGTTTCAAGTTCAGTTCAGTTTCAAGAGTTTCAGTTCAAATTTCATATTTATAGCTTTAGCGGTTTGGGCTGAGCGATGTAAGTCAGTCGGTCGTTCGGACAAACAATTATATTTATGTAGGTTAGGTTAGGTTAGGCTGGCCGACCCACGAATTTATGTAGATAATACAGAAAATGCGGCTATCGAAAGAGAATCTGCCAAAATGGGTCTGGTGGTAAATGAGGGCAAGACGAAGTATATGCTGTCTACACGCAGGGACTCGCAGCGGCTAGGGTCTCACGTCGAGGCCGACAGGTATGCTTTTGAAGTTGTCAAGGAATTCGTCTACCTTGGCACCGCCATCAACAGCAGCAATGATGTCAGTCTGGAGATAAAGCGAAGGATAACTCTTGCCAACAGGTGCTACTACGGTCTCGGTAGGCAATTGAGAAGTAGAGACCTCTCTCGACCGACAAAACTTTCACTCTATAGGACGCTTATCTTGCCCGTGCTCCTCTATGGCGCTGAGGCATGGACAATGACACGAAACGACATAGCGGCCCTTGGAGTGTTCGAGAGGAAGGTGCTTCGCAAAATCTTCGGCCCTGTTCGGGTTGGTGACGACTATCGCATACGAACCAATAACGAGCTGTATGAGCTGTATAAGGACATGGACGTAGCGCAGCGAATTAACATCCAGCGGCTACGCTGGCTCGGTCATGTCTGCCGCATGGACGACGAAGCTCCGGCGAAAAAGGTATTCGATGCGATGGTTGGAGGTCGACGGCGAAGAGGGAGGCCGTGTCTCCGGTGGAAGGACCAAGTGGAAGAGGCCCTGGTATCTCTTGGTGTGACCAACTGGAGAAGGCGCGCGCGAAGCAGAGGCGCCTGGAGAGAAGTTTTGCGGCAGGCCGTAACCCGATAACGGGTTGTTATGGCCAGTTAAGTAAGTAAGTAAGTAAGTAATACAGAAAATAGTCCAGAATATACTTAGCTGACACTACCAAACATAACGTGGCAACGTTAAAATGTGCAAGGAGCGTTTCGGCCAAGGTGGCAATACTACTCGAACCAAGTCATAACTGAATCATCTGAAGTTTAAGATGCTTCAACGTCCTTTAAAACATGCGTTGGTTTTCTCTCTCAGGTGATGTTGCAAATTGATTTATTCATGTCACTGCTACCAGCACTGCTTTCTTATTACTATTATGAGTTTGTTGTTATTGTTGTTTTTGCTGATTTAAAGCAATTCTTTATTTTTGCAACCACCACTTTGCACCCCACGACGGACACATGCAGCAACCACATCTCTCGTTACATGCCACCAAATTGTCATTTGCACTGCCCTTCTCGACGCATTCGCTGCCTGTCATTCAAACAAAAATCCCTACTAATAATGCCAAGTACAAGTTGGTAAAGATGAAGAAGAAGCAGACGCATAGCAATGTTGCAAATAAGCAGAAATAAGGCAAACCGAAATAATGGGGTTTCGCTTTTGGGTGGAAAGAAAAAAAGTGAAGGGTTAACGTCGTCATTGCCAACGTGGTCGTTGTTGTTTATAAGTTCATAAAAGTCAACGAGCCGCATACGCAACAGACATATGTACATATATGTTTTTAGTATATAATATGTATGTATATGTGTCGCCATAGAGTTATACAAATGTATATAATGAAATCTGCACATCACGCTTGGACCAGCCAGCCGGCACTCGAAATCCGAAAGCAAAGAAAGCGTACTTATAGTAATTTTTTTGTTTTCCGGCACTTCAATTCGTTTGTTGCGCAGCAGCAGTTTGTGTTGTTGTTGTGTGGCGTACTGGCTGAAATAAAAGAATTTGTAGCAAATCCAATTTTCCCGAACAAGCCGTTACGCATGTTGCCCGCACACGCCATAATGTGTAATTGAAAACCCTCACCGAATGGCACCCCAGGGCGCGAGCCCAGTCATACACACACACACACACGCACACGCATGTGAATGCTGCCGTTTCTTATTGCTGTACAATTCTGGCGGAGTGTTGTTGTCGCTGCTGCTGAGAAACGAGCAACGCAGAACCAAGAACGCTTCGTTCGTTGTGGACCAATGGCCGAAAAGTAGAAGAGGTGAACAGCAGCAGCAGCAGCAACACCACCAGATGACAGCAGCAGTAACACTAACACTTTAAGCAGCAACAGCAACAACAACAACAAAAACAACCACACTGTTGTGGCAAAACGGATGAGTGAGCAACTGGCGCGCAGCTGGCAGTAAGTTTGCTGTGTGTGTGTGTGGAGCGACAATTGGCAGTGAAAGGGGTGACAGAAGCGGCCACAAGAGCAACGTTGCTAACAACAGCAACAACAACATCATTGACAACGACCACACAATTTTGCCAAACACTTATGTCGATGCCTTCATTATGCTGATCCTTGATATGTATTTAGCGCTTCCTTGCTGCTAATGCGGTGCTCGTCGGTCGGTTGTTTGGTTGGTTGGTTGGATGTGTCAACCATGAAGCGCTCTGCCAAATTTACACACTAATAAATGCTGTTATGTGGTAGTGTTGATTGTGCTTATTTGTGTGTGTGTGTGTGTGTGTGTAGAAATTGATTCGTTATCAATTGATTCATTGAAATAAATGTGCTATGAAAAGTAAAATAATGATTAGGGTTATGACTGACATGCCTACAAAAGTCACAAAAACGTCTCGGGCTGATTTTGATTTTGGCAAACTTTGGCTTCTTAGTGGGTTTCATGTATTTGGGGCATATGAGCATTGTTTCGTTTTAAGGAGAATTAATGAGAATGGAAAAAGAAAATTAAGGAAATTCGCTAAAATATTTTCAGTAAAAACTTTTAGAAAATATAAAATTATTTATTAAATATACTTCGTTGTGGTTTTAAACAAATAAAAAAACACGAAATTTTTTAATTTTTTAATTAGTTGAGATATTTTTTTAATGGAAACATTCTTTTTATTCTATGACGATTTTTAGTACTGAACAATTTTTGATGACATGGATCACTAATTAATGGGTTGTGGATTCGTATCACTACAGAATCAAAAGCAAATGAATTTATTTCTATAAAGTTGTGTGCTCTCCGTAAGCTGTAACCGAAGCAACATCAAACAAATTTTTCTGCCATAGGATGCGTTTTTCTTGATATGCTTTGACATATTTGCAAGAATTTTTTGAATCTAAAAAAAAGGTTCCTCGTTTGTTAGTTGGACTGCAGATCTTAGTAGATTAGAAAAGCAAAATCTTAGATATAGTCAATTATTTCAACTCTTTCATTTTGGATATACCAGGCTTTCTTATGGCATGAATCTTGTTCATTGGAAATAAAACAGTTTTCTTCTCAAAAAATCTTTTCATAGATCATTCAGACAGAAAGCAAACTATAGGTAATAATTCTTTCTTCTTGGGTCCCTCAGGTTTTCTTGCAGAAAGCTAGGCTTCTTATGAAGCTGTCTTCTTCTGGATTTGCAAGACTTCATTGTAAGAAGTTAGACCTCTCAAAAGACCACTTTCATGTATCTTCCAAGCTTGTTAGATCTCAAAGCAAAGTATGGGCAAATCATTAGTATGGGCACTCTTTCTTCTTGAACCTCCTTGACTTCATTGCTGAATCTTAGGCCTCTGCCAGACTTCATATGAGATGAAGTTAGGCTTCTCTTCAAAAGATCTCTTGATAGATCATTTAGACAGAAAACAAACTATAGGCAAGATTTCTTTCTTCTTGGGTCTCTCAGGTTTTCTTGCAACTAGAAACTAGACTTCTCATGAAGCTATCTTTTTCTGGATCTGTCAGACTTAATGGTAAGAAGTTTAGGTTCAAGTTCAGATCTTTCAGGCTTCTTACATCTCAAAGCAAAGTGTAGGCAAATCATTTAACTCTTTCTTCTTGGATCTCCTCGACTTCATTGCTGAATCCTAGGCCTCTGATGGGTCTGTCTTTTTCCAGATCTGCCAGAGTTGTGATGAAGTTGTGTCCTCCTCAAAAATTCTCTTCACGGATCATCCAGACAGAAAGCAAAGTTTAGACGATCACCCTTTCTTCTTGGATCTCTCACGCTTCAAGAAGCGAAGCCTCTCCTAAAGCTGTAGGCTCTTCAACAGATCCTTTTATAGATCATCCAGGCAGAAAGCAAAGTATAGGCAAATCATTAAACTTTTTCTTCTTGGATCTCTCCGAATTCATTGCTGAATCCTAGGCTTCTCATGAAGTTGTCTTTATCTGGATCTGCCAGACTAGATAATGGGATGAAGCTAGGCTACTCATAAAGTTGTATCCTCCTCGAAAATTCTCCTAATGGATAATCCAGGCAGAGAGCAAAGTATAGACGATCACTCTTTCTTTGATGTCCCTTAGGCTTTCTTGCAGGAAGCTCATGAAGTTATCTTCTTCTGGATCTGCTAGACTTCATGTATATTTCAGGCTTCTTACATCTCAAAACAAAGTATTGGCAAATCATTCTTCTTGGATCTCCTTGATTTCATTGCTGAATCGTAGACCTTTCATGAAGCTGGGTTAGGTTAGGTTGAAATGGCTGAATAGAAGCTCATGAAGCTACCTTTTTCTGTATCTGCCAGACTTCGGATGAGATGAAGCTTGGCTTCTCTTCAAAAGATCTCTTCACAGATCATTCAAAGAGAAAGTAAATTATAGGCAGTAATTTTTTGTCTTTTGCCTCTTGGGCTTCCTTGGAGGACACTAGACTTCATGTCCTCATGAGAAATACTTTCATGTATCTTTTAGGCTTCTTAGACTTCATAATGATGTCTTGTCGTATATCTTATTGACTTATTCGGTTTTATATAATTCTTTTTATTATTTCTTAAACAAATTAAAAGTTTGGTATTAGAAATAAAAAAGCGATGTTTTGTTTTTTCGGTACAAAATCTCACTGATGAATAAATCCCAAAGACAACTTGTACCAACAAAAACATAGAGATCTTACCTAATTGTTTGCATTATTACTTTTCAGTTTTTGTAAAAAGTTCAAACATTTTTCCATTTTTCTTTAAATAGTCAAATTTTTTTAAACAATTGTTATCGATAGTTTGATTTACCATTAGAAGTATGTAAGAACTTCTAAAAACAAAAAACTTATATTAAATGATAATGAAATCGGTTTCTATTTGTTCAAATGACCTAAAAAATTACACATGATCATTATTATTTATCCCACTAAGACAGGTAGGTAGGTAGGAGGGAGAAACAATTGTAATCACAATCACGCATTAACAATGTTGAGAGATTTTCCTCAAATCTCGAGATACACGCATGATTATCTCTCTGAATAAGCACGCGCCGTAGTGACACAATTTCCTTCCTAGTTTTCACTCCTTTTACAAGAATTGTCAATGCGGCAATTTAATCCTTTCTCGCCGCCACAACACAGCACAACAAATATATGTTAAAGAAATTGAGCTGTCAAGTGGTGTCTGTCACTCGGCACATTGTCGAACTCATTTGAATAATGGCATACAATTTGGCTGCAAATGTGTGTGAGGGGGTGTCTGTGTGTGTGTGTGTCTAAGCAACAACCGGCAATTGTGAAATGACAAGCTCACACCCACCGACAGCGACGCCAGCCAGCAACCTACAGCCTCACGCGCACACTTCCGGCACATCCGTTGCGTGCGCCTCAACATATGCTAGCAAAAAAATACAAATAAATGAAAAACAACTAAATAAACACGCACAGCAAAGCAACAGGACGAAGAGTGTCACCGCCCTTCGCACGCATTCTGTCGTACATTGGCACTTTTTGGCAACTCTGCGTGTGTTTCAAGTCAAGTTTTGTGTTTGTGTGTGTGTGTATGAGTGTCGTGTGTGCTTGTGCAGTTTGCCAAATAAATTCGTTATAATGGCTAAAAGATTTTGCTCATTTTTTGTGGACAATTTTTTTCCATTGCGTTGTTGTTGTTGTTGTTGCGGAGGCGTAATACTGCGTGCCGGCATTTGTGCGACGCGTCGTCTTGGCTTCGCTGTCGCTCAATTGACACAAATGATAAACATGCGCCAATTGACGCAATCATCTTGCAGTGTCGCTGGCTGTCTGCTCTTTGCTCTGCTATTTCCCGCCTATTCGGCGGTTAATGGGGAAGCCAGCAAGAAGACGAGAAGGGTGGTGCAAGCTGTTGGCAGTGAAATCGAGCGAGTGTGAAGGCAATGTGAAGTAAGTGCATTGAATAGAATTCACTTTGGTTGTGTGTGAGGCGAGAAAGGGTCGCAAATTTGTAAAATTTAGCAGTGAGAACTGATGTCATTGATATGAAGACTGATAATTAAAACGGCAGTAATGCGTGTTAACCCTTTCGCTACGACTTTTGAACACTGCTGAATACTTTTGAAATTTTATTATACAAATTATGAGCTTTGAAGTCAACAGAATATACATTGTAGTCTCAACATTGAGGGATTTTCAGTTTTGTATTTTAACCCTTTTGATCCTGAATTTTAACCTGTGTCTCGACATTACTTTTTGGTATTAAAATCATGAAACATTTGCCTAAGAAGCCACGCCTCTTTGTTAGAGTTCTAGTGCTAGTTTACTTTTGAACCATTTTAGCTTAAAAGAGATAAATACATTTTGTATCTATATTTTTTTTTTTAACTACAAAAAAATTATATAATATTTATAGAAAAATACAAAATTATCACTTTTTGATTTTATTAAAAAATTATTAAAGAAACAGAGTTTTGATCAAACGCGCCCAATCCGTAGACTTCAATTAGAACACAAACTTTCTCTGATATCGCTGCAAATTATTGGAAATTATTTTGGAAATAACAGTTAAATTTTTTTAATTTGAATTCACTTCTAAATAAATTAAAATAAAATAAAATAAAATAAAATAAAATGAAATAAAATAAAATAAAATAAATTAAAATAAAATAAAATAAAATAAAATAAAATAAAATAAAATAAAATAAAATAAAATAAAATAAAATAAAATAAAATAAAATAAAATAAAATAAAATAAAATGAAATGAAATGAATAAAAATAAATTCGTTGACAGTAAGAAATCTGAGAAAATGCTCAATAAAATTTTGGGCAGTTTTACCAGATCATAGTTGAGCTCAAGAAATGTATTTTTTAACATAATAAAAACAAATTTCCATGCACTGTCAGTAAACTGCAGAAAAGCACATTGCAACAATAAAATTGTTTGAATGTTTTCGCCATTTTTTAAGACCCAAAAGAATCGTTGACAATAGGAAATCTGATAAGTTGCTCAATGACATTTTTTGTCAGCTCATAGTTGAGCTCAACAAATGCTTTTTTTAAATAAAATTAAAACAAATTTCCTTGAAACAGTTTGACTTCCGTGTACTGTCAGCAAACTTCAGAAAAGCACATTGTGACAACAAAATTATTCTTGGAGTGTGAGCAAATTTTTAAGACCCAAAAAATCTCTGACAATAGGGAATCTGTGAAGCTGCTGGTCAGCTGACTAATTTCCGCTCTATTTAAAAAAAAAATCTCAACTCAACTTAAGACATGTAGCCGAAAGTGTAACTTAGCCTTTGACCGTTTACCCTCATTCAGTGGTGTCCGCTGCCAGCTCACTTCCTGCTCGCTGCGCACAGCTTTTTGGTGCCAGCGGCCGTATTTCACTTTCCATAATTCCTCTAATTCCACTCGATTTTCCGCTTCGATTTCTGCGCATACGTTGACTTAGTCTTTCTATCGCATTTGCTGGCCTGCAGCTACTTTTGGCATTCTCTGCTTCATTTCAGCCCCTCGCCTCCCTCCCCCTGCTTGGCCCACAGCTTTTGTTTATGCGCCTTGTTGGCTTATTACGCCAGCACACTGGAGTCCAATAAATTTCAGCATCACTGGCATTCGGCAAAAGTTTATCACCGCGCTGTGTGCCAGATGCAAGTTCCTATGTGTCTGTCTGTGTGTGTGTGTTTGTATTTCTGTACTTGTGTGTGTTGTGTCGTTTACAGTTTTCCATTTGGCGAATGGATTTCGGGGCCTGCTGCCGCCCAATGACACGTTGCCATGCCACTTGCCGCTTCTTGGGTTATGAGTCGCACTGGCTGTTACGAGGTGAAATGGGCACAGAAATCACGTCGTAAAATGCGTTCGAATGCCTCAAAAGCTCATAAGTCGTGCTTATGTGCGGCGATGGCGTCTTCGTTGCAGCGCAAACTTACCTGACCGCAAGCACAAACACACTCAAACACTGACAGTGTGATTAGTATCGGTGTTGTTGCAGCAGCAGGGAAGCGGTGCAGCGGTGTTTGGTGGGAGGTCAGGTATGGATTTTATTGGCGCATCCTCGCATCAACTGTTTATGTGCCGCGCCGCTGTTGCACACTTTGGTTATGTCATCGCAATGCTTTGCGCCTTTACGGCTCATGTTCTCGCCCTCTTCTGCTTCTCTCATTCCTCCCTCACCATCTTTTCTCCATACCATCACCTTCACTGTTGTTTACATTGAACCCTTTCGCTTTGAGTTTTTCTGCATTTTTCCATGTTCGCATTGCACTGGCGCGCAAATAAATATTTATTTGTTGCCCTTCGTGGCATTGGTGGCGCTGCCGTTCGTCGTCGCACTGCTCGCGCTGTTATTATTTTTTATGATGCTTCTTGCTGCGCGTCAGTTATACATCTCAATATCCCTTCGATATGTTGTTATCCGCCGTTAAGACTTTTGCACTCGCACCCCCCTCCCAACGAACCCAATGCTGCCCGCTCGTGCTGTGCAAGCGTCGCCTGTCGCCCCGGACTTGCGTTTTTTCAATAACCGAAAGTGCTTTGCCGTCGCCGATGTGCTCGTGCGACGACGCAACGCTTTGCCATATCGCTTCACATATCATTCATTCATTTTGGCCAGCGCAACTTATGTTGTTGCATTAACTGTGGCACATAAATTGCGAAAATGTAAACTTATGTAAATGTGTGCGCACGTTCGTCCGTGTGTGCGTGTTGCTCGAATATATTTGCCAAAGTGTGTGCCGTATTGGCATATAAAATGTTAGCTGTTGCTATAAAATTGTCCTAAAAAACAAAAAGTACGCAAAATTTTGTGTGTGTGTTTTTTTTTTAATTTTTAATCAACTTGGACCCACAGTTGTGCAGAAAATTATGCAATGGTCTGAAGGAAATTGAGCGGAAATTTCAATTATGTGCGGCATGAATGGTCCATTAATGAATGGATCGTGAATAACTGAATGGATTGAGTTGTTGTATTTCAATATTTGGAATATGACTTTTATTTTGCGGTACTATTCAGTTTATTTAATGAAACACTTTTAAAGCACTTTAGAGAAATAAGAGACATTTCGAAACATCACACAAAAGATTTTCATTAGAAGAAGAAGAACAAATGCGGTTAAGCGAACCTTAATGAAAGCTTATTTTCGTAAATCTAGCAAACTGAAAATTTTGCCTGGGGAAACGCCCACAAAAGGTGTGGATCGGGGAAAAAGTTCAAAGTTTTTATTAAATAAACTCAAATAACCTCCAACTGATTTACACGATATGAATGAACTAAAAATTTTGTTCAAAATTTTTATAAAAAAAGTTAATTTCCAACTGATTTACACGACATGGGTATCGAACGAAAGGTCTTCCTTACGCCTTTCTACTGATGTACAACATTAGATGTGTAATATGTACTAATAATATCGCTCCTTCGCTGCAAGAACGTCATAACTAAAAAAAAGTTTTTTTTTTTATCTGTCAAAACCTCTTTGTAAAATATTCCATACTTTGCTCACAAGACGACATGAAAATTTTTTGATACCTTGAACTGCCTGTAATGGTAAATTTTAAAATTGAATTTTCTCGGAATGATGTAGTTTTGAGTTATGACGTTCTTGCAGCGAATGAGCGATATGTACTAATAAGCAAAAAATATTTCTTGTTTATAAAATTTTTAAAAGCGAGATTTTTTTTTCGAAGAAACCCAAGTTATTAAGTTATAATAAATGTATTACCATATTAAAGCCCATAGAATTCCCTTCACAATGAATTATTAAAATTAATATTAAAGATTTTCGTCCGTTGTACGAAAGATCACTTCTGGCCGCGTTGTTTAGTTTAGTCAGGTTGGAGCGGTAGCCTTCTCCCTTAAGCACAACTTATGACTTATTGTGAATCTGGCTTTATCCCTAACTATATTCAAGGGCGATAGTTCGGTTAGACTAATAAAGAAAGCTGAGCCAAAAGATTATGTCTTCTTCTGGCTAATGAAGTACTTTGACACAACAGGCGGAGAATGGTCTCCTGCTCGGAGCCGCACCCGCTAGAAATAGTTGGATTGCAGTCTCAGTCTGTCCGCATGCAATCTTTCCCATAAGACAGTGACCCCTGAGCACCGATACCGTTGTGCTTATTGAGTGACGGCTGAGGTTAAGCAGCTGGCTGGTCAGTTTCATATTGCAGGTTGGCCAAGTTAGTCGGGAGATATTGTAGGTCTATTCCTTAGACCACAATTCGTTTGTTTCTTTTTGATAAAATGGACGAGGACGAGACCTTCGTGAGCAGCCGCTTTGGGAGTTCATCAACCCCGCAATTGCTTACGATACCTCTGTCTCTGGCAAATAATGAGACGTTGGAGCCTCTGGCTAAGGTGTTTAAGGATTTTCGGCAGTACAAGACCAGCCAGAGATGGCAAGCGACTTGATTACGCCTGACTGTCCGAGTATATTTGAACACCCGCCTTATTTACGTTCTTGCAGATGGGCCAGATAGAACCCTGGTAAATGGCCATTACTTCTGCCTGGAAGACACTGCAGTGATTAGCCAGGCGTAAGGAAAGACTAAGTCCCAGTTGGCTGCAGGAAGATACCACAGCCAACCTTGTTGGCCAATTTTGAACTGTCAGTGTAGATGTTGAAGCAGTTGTCGGTGGATAACTTACTACCGGTTCAGGTTCATTCTTTTATACTAGGAACTAGGACCGTAAATCCGTCTTCAAACTAAGTAGCGGTGCAGAAGTGATCGATGACGGTAGGCACCGAACAACTCTGAATAACAACGAACAATCCCCAACTTAACATTTCACTGTGGCAGAACTCCCCTTTAGATTTTCCTTGTCACCAATCGATGAAATTAGGTACAATGAGGACAATGTTTTAATCATCCAGGCTGTTTGAAATGAAAAATTCAACATTTACTACATTAAGTAAACCTACAGTAACATATTTACTAGAGTAAAAAAGAAAATTTTCACTTGTTCTGAAATGACAAACGCTCAAAGTCAAAGTGACAAACTCAAAGTGTTTGATAAACATCCTCTTTTGTTGGTTGTCACATCAAGAAACATTATTTTATTTCAACATGCTCTGGTCAGTGTTTAGAGAAAGTGTCAATAACAAATACAGAAATCAGAAAAGCCACCGTTCCGAGAGAAATTGACTTTAATTTTCTTGCGACTTGAAAACCGACTGTATCAATCGAAATTCTGAACAAGAATTGAGGCTTTTGAAGTTGAGATGTTGAGTTTGAATTTTTATAGATAGTTCTCAAGGCTTTAGACATCATTGGTGATAGTTTTCAGACCAGTTTCAGCTTTAGAACAGCTCTAACTAGTTCACGTGAGAGATCACAGAGCTCACTCTTTCCTTTACCTGGTATATTAAGGGGCTTTACTGACATAAGTGAGAAACTTAGCTTACTTAACTACCTAAGTATCCACTAAAAATTTAGCTTAGTAAATATTCTGTGAGCTCGTACCAAATATACAATAGTTTTTACTCTGTTGTATTACTTAGGCATATCCTGACATGAAAACCTATCCTATGCCCTTTTTAAATATTAAAACTCTTATAATAAGTACTGAATACAATACTCAATACATAATGAAGATTGGGTGAAAATAAATAAGAAGTAACAAATTACTGAAGATTACAACAATATTGTGATCATTATCAAATTCGTATTAATAGTTAAAAAGATTATAATTACGGGTGTTTTTAAATCAGAGAAATAAAGTTATATTCTAACCATAAGATTAATAGAACCTATTCACTTGTTTTAAGGACATTTTTATAATGTAATTTTTTGCTTATAATTTTCTGTATTAGCTGGTCCAAGATCCGTTTTTGAGGAGGTTTCTCGTTATCTTCAAACAATATCCACATTCAGGGGCAGTGGTTTGCGTACAACTTTTGTGCTCAATACCATTTAAAACCATATTTTGTACCAGCAATTTCTATATTTGGGGTTTGAATCCCCCTCCCTGTATGCATCCCTGTTTACATTGTACAGTTCTGAGATGTCAGAGACTTTTGACTAAAAAGACTTGTCTGGAAAATCTCTCAAGTCGACCATACTTGAGTCATTTTTGATATTAACAATAAATCAATCAATGGGAGCCTTGGCGCGGTCGACGTAGATGGCTTGTAGGTTAAAAATGGGTAAATGCAGTGGCTCTCATTGAGGGGGCGGGGGTTTGTTGTTTCAAGTTCTTACTTAATGTATCTTATTCTAAATTCATTGAAATTGAAATGCAAATCACCTCAAATGGTTTGGGGCTATGGTATGGTTTCGAATGGTAGTGTGCGCCACTGGTTCGATGGGTTATAAATATGCTATTTGTTGTCAAAGCTGAGCTCTTGTATCTTTCTTTCTTGGTTTCTTCTCTAAAACACGAGAATCTTAAAACTTTTAAATTAATTTAAATAGAAAAACTGGTTATGTAGAATACATAACGAAGAGTTTTTCAAGCAAGTGTCGCACTTCTACTGGTTATGTAAATTTCCCTAGAATTAATAAATCTTAAAAAGAAAAAAATAACGCGCCGACAAGTTGTACTCTTTATTCCACTCTCACTGGCAATTAGGGCACATTTGCGCACTTAACGGTAGTAAATTTGCAAAACTGAAAATAATAATAAAAAAAAATTATGAACAAATAGATAAAAGTGCTCACTCGACTAATTATACACACACACACACAATGGCGGAAGTGCCAACAACATAGGAGAACAAAAAAAAAACAGAAAGCAGGTCAAAAGCGGAAAGGGCAAAAATCGTATAATTGCTGCAAAGCGACTGACATTTGCCAGTGCGGACGCGTAATTTATGCAAACCCGGGGGGCTCGGAAGTGTTATGCGAGAAGAACAGGGAACAAGGCGCGTAAATACGTCAGTCGTTTTATTCATTCATTTCACGTGTGGTTGGGTCAACAAAACAAACATTGAAATGTCACAAACATATAGACACATACATACGTATATAATACTTTTATATATAGTAGACACAAACACATTCGCACACCGACACGCTGACACACCCACGAACAAAGCAACTGACTGAGTGCGCGGTGCGGTGTTTATTTTAATTAGGATGGCAACGCTTTATGGCAGCTGCCATAATGTATAATGTGTATTATGTGTGTGTGAGTGTGTGTGGGAGTGTACGGAATGCGTCTGGGTGACGCTTAAATGTCAATTGAAAAAAGTACTTTATGGTAATAATTTTTCAAATTAAAAACTGCAAATAAATAAATGAGGGGAATCAGCTGAAAGTTCACATAAGGCGACATTTCTTTGGCAAACAATAAAAATGTCAACCGACTGCACCAATGTGTGTCGAGGTTAATGAAAAGCGGCGTTGCCACCATTACAAAAATATGACTACTGATGGCATTTTTCAAAAATTCAGGTCAACTGTGAGTGTTTTGCAGCAAATGACAAATTAAGGTGAATGTGCAATATTGAATTGAAGTGGAAAAATTTCAAAATGAAAAGCAATTTACAGTGGTTATTCTAAAAAAAAAAGGAAAATTCCTTTCCTGCGAATTGTAGTGCAACATTTGATAGCAAAAATATGAAAATTTTATATGAAACGTAGTCCATTTCGAAACAGAAGCTAAACATGTCTTAAAATTCTATAAAACAAGATTTCAAACCTTAAACTCTTCACAGTATATTAGCCAATTTTAAATCAATTGAACTGCAACGTTTGGTATTTAGTTGACATAACCTCAACCTCAGGCAACTGGCCACTCGAACGTTGTTTCACTTGTTGTATGTGTTTGTGTACATTATTGGCTCGATGCAATGTTGCAGATAATCCACTGAATCACACACCAAAGACACCATTGACAGACATGAAGGCGGCAACAGATTCTCAAGGAATTGTTGCACTCTTCCTGCTGCACCCATACACACACACACATACGCACGCATTGACACGGCTGCATGCATCGGCTTCACAACCACAAAGCAATTTGCCAGCAGTTCAGCATTTTGTCCGCTTAGTGGCTAACAGGTGCCAATAGTTGCAGTCGATAGTTGTCGACGCTCTGCTGGCTCTCATTACCCATGAAAGCCGCAAGTGGACACACTGGACACACTCAATTGGCCAGATTGTTGTGTGCCCAGACATGTGTGGTTCGAAGAATTCCAGCAAAGACAACAGACCTTAAGGCGGAAGCTGATGTGTAGCTTTGAAATAGGAAAAAAAATTGAGCAACAACTGTGTGTCGATATGAATTGTTGCAATGTTTTGCTGGGTTATGGGCGATTGTGTTCGATGTGTGTGTTGTCAATGCAATTCATTGGGCGTTAAATGCACGCAAATGCATTTTACAGTGATACAAATGTGGTAAATGATGATGCATTTTTTTTTTAAAGGACAAGATAAGGTATCGTTTGTGGTTTCTTTGTGTAGATTAGAGATTTTCGAGACAAGAAATAATCCTAAGGAAACCCCAAGGAAACAGTGCTAGGTTGCTCGATCTTAGTTGCCAGTTGATATTGGAATCTCGAGGGATGATTGGATCTGAGAATCGTTGCTGCAATAAGTCGATTGTTGCTGTGTATGACCCACTGTTTTAATCTCCTGAGTGAGCTAAATTGTATACGAGAAAAAGTTGAGGTCTTTTGTCAAAATTAGCTGTGTGATTGTTGTGAACGATGCCGAATTGATGTGACTGGATTTGCAACAACACTGTCGTTTATAGGGAATGCTTTAGGGATCGATCGGTACTTCGATGCGTAGAAGATTTACTGTCTATAATGGCCAAAGTTTATTTTGATCACTCTTTGAATTGTTGACAAATTAGGTGCAATTCTATACCCAACAATTTCACTAACTTTGCTTGCAGTCTCTGTGTAACTTTCCCAATTTTCGTAATGTTTTTTCGCAATATTAACGCGTTCTTTCTTTGGATCGTTACACCATTCTTAATAGTCCTTCAAAGTAATCTTAATTGCATGCAATAGCGTATTCCAATTCATCCAATTTGGAGAGTACTTTTTCAAGGTTGATTTTGGGATCGCCTGCAGCTCATTCTCCGAAATCTCTTTTATTGCCTCAATCGTTTCAAAACGTCTTCGGTAAAGTGATAGGTTGAGTCATGGGAATAGGAAAATTTCACAAGGAGTCATGTCGGTTGAATACGAGAAATCAGAAAAGTCAAAGTCTTGGTTTTGATTCGACTATATTGTGTCTTTTTCGGTTTTGGCTCGTGTGTTGCTTACTTCGATGTTAATTGTTGGGTTGTTTCGATGCCATATTCATGAGACCAATGGGTCTGTTTCGGCTCTGGTAATGATGGATAAAATGTTGGCCCAAAGAAAACATTTCTTTAGCGCCTTCAATCCGATGATGTTTCTGCAACGAATTCAGTACTCTTGTCAGAAGTTAGGCTTCAACTCATCTCAAGTACGAAATATCGAACAAAACGATCTGCATCGATCCGAACGAGACACCACAATCGGCTGCTACTTCTTTGACGATCTGCGAGAACGGTTTTTTACTTTTTCGATGTTTTCGTCAGTCACATTGCTAGATGAGCAACTGAAACGAGGAAAATCATCAACCACAGTCAATACAGTTCACTTTAAACTTTGTATTTGTACGTTTGTGTTTTCGACATTGTGGAGTCTTCGTTGGTTACCGTTTACATTTTTGTTGGAAACACAAAACTGTGACAAATTCTTTACTCAATTAGAATCAACATAGCATAATTCGCAGGACTCAGAAAATACTGACTTATTTACAAAGCTATCAAACACAAACTCCCGACAAAAAGCAATCAAACAGATATCTGAGCACCAGATGACAAATGCACGAATTTGGAAAAAAAATCGTTTGTAACATCTCAAGCGCGACCTGTTTGAATGGAAAACTGAATTTTTCCCATTTTTAGATCAGAAGGTCATATGTTCTTCTTTATAAAGCTACATTTTACGTAAACTTTCCCAACAAAAAGCTTTCAATTCGATATTTTAGCCAGACATACCAATCTACAAAAAATGTTTAATAATATCTCAAGCGCAGCTTGTTTGAATTTGAAATTGCGGGTATTTTCAGATCTGAAGGTACACATAACTTTGTTTATAAAGGTAAGGATAAGGCAAAAAGGTATACTTGATCATCAGATATTGGAGCACCAAACGACAGATCTACCAATCTAGAAAAAATGTTTGATAATATCTAAAGTGCGGCTTGTTTAAATGGGAAAGGTAAAGTAAAGTGATCCTCTCTGATATGATGATACGATTTCGTAACTCAAAAGTCTTGACAAACTAAGGTTTGTCCTTTCAATCAGGTATGGGTCCTCTGGGTTCCGGGTCGCAATTGTATTGAGGGAAATTATGCAGCTAATAAATTTGCAAGGAAAAGTGCTTCAACCCTCTTTGTCGGGCCAAAGTCATTCTGTGGTTTGGGAAAGGAAATTTCTCCATCCTAACCAGAAAGGACGAGATAATCTGCAGGAAGACATAGTGGGACCACTAAGGAAGATTAGAACATTCCAGCGCTAAAGGGGTTATTGGATCATATATTAAGAAAAGATTCAATGCATGAGTCTATCGAAGCACTATTAAAGGCGTCTTGACAGAACTTACAGGTTGAAGTTTCGTCTGGCTAAACCAGGAATTTTTAAAAACGAATGTTGCGGGTTCTGCTTGCGGAAAAACGAAACTGCAGTACATAAACTGGGAGAATACATGCATGGATCCAAAGAAGCACCTTGGGGATTATCTCATAACAGGTGAAAGTGGGAAGGTGGAAATTCATAGGCCTAGGAGCCATACTAAAATTTCCCTCAGGTGATTTATCTGTAAACTTTGAGTTCATGAATGGCCACAATAGATATTTTAGGTCTTCAGTGCACTATCCCTTACAATAATAAAAATAGTATACTCTCTTTGGTCTGATCGTTACCTTGAGGCAACTTTACTGTATCTGATTTAATCAATCCATCGATTTCTGTTGTGAACCTTTTCTAGTGACCAAACAAATTGCGCTTAAGTTTGGGGTTTCTTTCATACAAGTAAGCAAACATATTAAGTTGTAAGACAATTTAAATGGGGTTTGATTAATGATTTAAGTCTCTAACATCTTGGGAGAAAAAGTCTGTTGGATCCGTTACCGTAACGAGTACTTTAAACTACCTCTGGCAACCCTAACAGATTACTTAATGTTGGATTTCTTCTCGAAACCGTGTTATTTCAAAAGAACCTATGGCAACCCTACAGATTAATTTGGTCTTCTCCACTTTTTTATAGTTACTTTATAATTAATATTGATGCACACATTTTGTTTGAGGAATAAACAAGAATGCATAAAGCACAATGGGCCGTCTACCCTGAAGGTTTGAGAAGTTGGACCCTCTAGGGTTCACTTTCTCGGCTTCTGCAATATCCATTCCATTCCACGGATATTACTAATTTTTCTGTGGAAGAAAAAACCTGAACTTACTGAGCTTTTGGTTTGTCATTAAAAAAAAAAACAACAAAGTTTTGTTCACAATTTATAAATTTTGTTCCATTGTCTACATTTATGGAATTTGTTGTAACCAAATAAATAATCACAGACGCAAATAGACGCTTCATTGACCGCTTAAAGAGACAGACAAACCAACATAATATGTACATCATACAACATACGAAGCGACAAGCAACAAACACATAACACAAATTGAAATCAATGAAGAAATAATTCAAACAATTCAACAGAGCACAGTCTCACATTGCTCTAAGTTTGTTGTTGTCAAAAGCATTCGAGAATTTGAACAGCAATGGAAATGGTGTCTTCATTTTGGTGCGGAATCGACAATGAAAATTGTGCAAATTAGATGTGTACTTAGAACAACAGCAACAACAACAACAATAACAACAACATCAAACGCATACAATCGCCAGTACAAAGACAATAAATACAAATACAAAATACAAACAAAATTGCAATTGCAATGCAAACATTGAACAGTCGATCGATGCGGCAACGCGTCAACTGTTCGCCTATTGGTCAGCTGGTGATTTTGAGGTTGCAGCGACTTGGTTGCAGCAGCGGAAGAGGGCAGCAACGCAATGTACTCGTATGTTGGCCACGAAATGCGGGCAAAGCAGCAACACAAACAAACAAACAATGCATTTCATATGGCGGCGAGCGGGTTAAGCGGCGCCTGTGTGCCACTGTCTGGTCGCACATATGACCGATTGTCATTTTGACAGTGCACAGTGCGAGTGCGTTTTTTTTTTTTTTTTTTTTTTTTTTTTTTTTATTATAGAGATGGAAAGCATCAAAAGCCAAAACCCCGTCAGTGTGGGACTTGAACCTCACTAAAACCATCTCTCACATGTCCGGTTGGTCCCCCCGGTACTACCGTCAGGCATTTCGTCAGGAGGCGGAATTGAGCATTAGCTCGAAAGTCGTATTGTCAGTTGTCAGAGTTCTCTTGTTTATCTGTTTGTCTCAGTCATAGAAGTTTGTCTGTTTCCTTACCTCTCTCAGGCCTCTGAGTGGCGCTCGAGTCTCCGCCTGTTTTGCTCGCTAATGCGAAGCTGGTGGATCACTTCAGCAGCCATGCAACATGCGGCGCCCCAATGCTCTCTGGTAGTCATCATCAGCTGGACCATATTCTCTGGCGTGGCGGTAGAGCCATGTACCCTGTTCATCGTCCGCCTCAGGCTCTCGAAGCGGGGGCATACAAAAAACGCGTGTTCTGCCGTTTCAGGGACCCCGCAGAACTCGCAGTTGGGGTCCTGCTCGTGCCCAAAGCGGTAAAGGTACGCCTTGAAGCACCCATGGCCGCTTAGGATCTGTGTCAAGTAAAACTCAACTTCTCCATGCTTCCTCTCAAGCCACGCCTTTATGTTTGGTATAAGGCGGTGCGTCCACCTGCCGTTGGTTGAGTGGCTCCACCGATTTTGCCACTGAGCTATGCTGTCCCTTCGCAGCGCGTCCTTGAGTGCGCTACTTCCTGCTCCAGGCTCTGCTCGCCTTGCGCTATGCATAGAGTTGCGCTCGTGTGCCAAAAGGTCAAGTGGCAACATGCCCGCGATGACCATAGCCGCATCTTCGGATACGGTTCTAAAAGCCGAGCAAACTCGGAGTGCACACCGGCGGTAGGTGCTTTTAACGCCGCGTACATACGATGGGTGATTGAACGCACTGCACCAGATTGTCGATGCGTACAGCAACATTGATGTGACTACGCTGGTCAGTAGGTTCCTGCACTGCTGCCTTGGCCCAGCGAGGTTGTGCGAGTGCGTGCGAGTGTGTGTGTGTGTGTGAATTAGCAAATTTGCCATGGCACTTGCATAAATACACACACACGCACATACAAATACGTACAAATATGTTTTATGTAAGTATGTACATTGGCGTTCGTTGTGTGCGTGTTTGGGCCGCTAAGCACAGCACAGCCCGACACAGCACATCAAATGTGTGTACGTGCCGATGTGCGCCTAATGTATTTGCTTTTATTAGTGCGTGTGTACCGTTGCAGTATGTTGCCTGTGTGTGTGTGTGCTTGTGTGTTTGAGTGTGAATATTTGCTTTATGGTTTACATTTGTATTTCATTATGGTTTATTGCGTAATCCTTGGCGATGCACTTTATGCCAATCAGTCGTCGATTTAAAATTCCAGCCCCTTTGCCACAACACACAACTCTCAACCCGTTGCAAATATCTACTCGTATGTTTGCTTCCGCACTTCCACACTTGAACTTGTATAATTTCTGTTTAATGGTCGATAGCCACATTTGACCCTGTTTAATGTCTGCTGTGCACTTTGCCCTCACGCGTCACCTCACTCCACGTCGATTCACTCGGGCGCAGTCACTTAGCTCGTGTTGATTGCGTTTCCATCTAACTCTTGTAGCTCTTGTCTGTATGTGTGTGTGTGTGTGTGTATGAATGGTCCATAAACCTGCAATTTTAAGTGCAATTTAACTAATTGGTTCAATGTCTGTCTTTTTATTTGTCTGTTTGTTCGATTTTCTGTGTGTGTGCGTGTGCGTGTAGGAATTTGTGATGCTGTGGCATGGCATATGACAGCTTTAACCGTCGGCTGCCTTACGAGTACAATCACAACGCGCAGATATTGTATCCGTAATAGTTGATGGTGTTTGTGTGTGTGTGTCGAATGTGTTAGGCAGAATGGGTTGCAAAAGGCATTTTATTGTTTGATTAATCGCTATTTGATTGTCGTGATATCATTTCATTTGAGGTTATAGCCATTGGGCCATGGAAGGACACTATTTAGCTGCAAGCAACGATGAGGGAATCTAATGATGGCAATAAAGTGTTTTTGTTGTTTGTAAGGTAGATTTAGAGATTACATTATCGATTGAATTAAGATAGACAACTGACTTTTACTAGTGATTGTAGAAGCAGTTTTACTAATTATTTTAAGTTGTGCTGAGTAGATTACATAAAGTTCATTAATGTGTTACGAATGAATTAGAACCAAATAAAATAGAAAAAATACAATTAAATGACATGACATATAAAAATATAACATCTAAGGGAATAATAATTCTGCTCATTGTGTAAAAATGGCATTGAAAGCTTACAGTGGGTTCCTTGCAGTTTTCGAATTTACCAGTTCTTCCAATCTAACCTAATCTATTCTAATGTAATGTAATGTAATGTAATGTAATGTAATGTAATGTAATGTAATCAAATCTAATATAATCTAATCTAATCTAATCTAATCTAATCTAATCTAATCTAATCTAATCTAATCTAATCTAATCTAATCTAATCTAATCTAATCTAATCTAATCTAATCTAATCTAATCTAATCTAATCTAATCTAATCTAATCTAATCTAATCTAATCTAATCTAATCTAATCTAATCTAATCTAATCTAATCTAATCTAATCTAATCTAATCTAATCTAATCTAATCTAATCTAATCTAATCTAATCTAATCTAATCTAATCTAATCTAATCTAATCTAATCTAATCTAATCTAATCTAATCTAATCTAATCTAATCTAATCTAATCTAATCTAATCTAATCTAATCTAATCTAATCTAATCTAATCTAATCTAATCTAATCTAATCTAATCTAATCTAATCTAATCTAATCTAATCTAATCTAATCTAATCTAATCTAATCTAATCTAATCTAATCTAATCTAATCTAATCTAATCTAATCTAATCTAATCTAATCTAATCTAATCTAATCTAATCTAATCTAATCTAATCTAATCTAATCTAATCGAATCTAATCTAATCTAATCTAATCTAATCTAATCTAATCTAATCTAATCTAATCTAATCTAATCTAATCTAATCTAATCTAATCTAATCGAATCTAATCTAATCTAATCTAATCTAATCTAATCTAATCTAATCTAATCTAATCTAATCTAATCTAATCTAATCTAATCTAATCTAATCTAATCTAATCTAATCTAATCTAATCTAATCTAATCTAATCTAATCTAATCTAATCTAATCTAATCGAATCTAATCTAATCTAATCTAATCTAATCTAATCTAATCTAATCTAATCTAATCTAATCTAATCTAATCTAATCTAATCTAATCTAATCTAATCTAATCTAATCTAATCTAATCTAATCTAATCTAATCTAATCTAATCTAATCTAATCTAATCTAATCTAATCTAATCTAATCTAATCTAATCTAATCTAATCTAATCTAATCTAATCTAATCTAATCTAATCTAATCTAATCTAATCTAATCTAATCTAATCTAATCTAATCTAATCTAATCTAATCTAATCTAATCTAATCTAATCTAATCTAATCTAATCTAATCTAATCTAATCTAATCTAATCTAATCTAATCTAATCTAATCTAATCTAATCTAATCTAATCTAATCTAATCTAATCTAATCTAATCTAATCTAATCTAATCTAATCTAATCTAATCTAATCTAATCTAATCTAATCTAATCTAATCTAATCTAATCTAATCTAATCTAATCTAATCTAATCTAATCTAATCTAATCTAATCTAATCTAATCTAATCTAATCTAATCTAATCTAATCTAATCTAATCTAATCTAATCTAATCTAATCTAATCTAATCTAATCTAATCTAATCTAATCTAATCTAATCTAATCTAATCTAATCTAATCTAATCTAATCTAATCTAATCTAATCTAATCTAATCTAATCTAATCTAATCTAATCTAATCTAATCTAATCTAATCTAATCTAATCTAATCTAATCTAATCTAATCTAATCTAATCTAATCTAATCTAATCTAATCTAATCTAATCTAATCTAATCTAATCTAATCTAATCTAATCTAATCTAATCTAATCTAATCTAATCTAATCTAATCTAATCTAATCTAATCTAATCTAATCTAATCTAATCTAACTCTCAAGTCTCAAGTCACAAGTCTCAAGTCACAAGTCACAAGTCTCAAGTCTCAAGTCTCAAGTCTAATGTCTAATGTCTAATGTCTAATGTCTAATGTCTAATGTCTAATGTCTAATGTCTAATGTCTAATGTCTAATGTCTAATGTCTAATGTCTAATGTCTAATGTCTAATGTCTAATGTCTAATGTCTAATGTCTAATGTCTAATGTCTAATGTCTAATGTCTAATGTCTAATGTCTAATGTCTAATGTCTAATGTCTAATGTCTAATGTCTAATGTCTAATGTCTAATGTCTAATGTCTAATGTCTAATGTCTAATGTCTAATGTCTAATGTCTAATGTCTAATGTCTAATGTCTAATGTCTAATGTCTAATGTCTAATGTCTAATGTCTAATGTCTAATGTCTAATGTCTAATGTCTAATGTCTAATGTCTAATGTCTAATGTCTAATGTCTAATGTCTAATGTCTAATGTCTAATGTCTAATGTCTAATGTCTAATGTCTAATGTCTAATGTCTAATGTCTAATGTCTAATGTCTAATGTCTAATGTCTAATGTCTAATGTCTAATGTCTAATGTCTAATGTCTAATGTCTAATGTCTAATGTCTAATGTCTAATGTCTAATGTCTAATGTCTAATGTCTAATGTCTAATGTCTAATGTCTAATGTCTAATGTCTAATGTCTAATGTCTAATGTCTAATGTCTAATGTCTAATGTCTAAAGTCTAATGTCTAATGTCTAATGTCTAATGTCTAATGTCTAATGTCTCATGTCTCATGTCTAATGTCTAATGTCTAATGTCTAATGTCTAATGTCTAATGTCTAATGTCTAATGTCTAATGTCTAATGTCTAATGTCTAATGTCTAATGTCTAATGTCTAATGTCCAATGTCTAATGTCTAATGTCTAATGTCCAATGTCTAATGTCTAATGTCTAATGTCTAATGTCTAATGTCCAATGTCTAATGTCTAATGTCTAATGTCTAATGTCTAATGTCTAATGTCTAATGTCTAATGTCTAATGTCTAATGTCTAATGTCTAATGTCTAATGTCTAATGTCTAATGTCTAATGTCTAATGTCTAATGTCTAATGTCTAATGTCTAATGTCTAATGTCTAATGTCTAATGTCTAATGTCTAATGTCTAATGTCTAATGTCTAATGTCTAATGTCTAATGTCTAATGTCTAATGTCTAATGTCTAATGTCTAAAGTCTATAATCTAAAGTCTGAAAGATAAAGTGTAGAGACTTCATGCTTAACGATAAAGACTGAACGCTAAAGGCAACTTTCGATTAATCAAACGATTGATTCTCAACTCTGTTGGGTCCAACTAGAGAGATTACGTCAGCCGTTCTCTTCTCCTATGACGAGATTCTAAACACACAGAAATTGTTAAAATGGATTGCAATCACTAGTACAAAACTCTATTTTAATAAAATATTTCAATATCTTCTAAAAAAATTATGAGTTTCCTTCTTCCCCATTCACCGCACAACGGTGGCGTCATTTTTCGTTTGCGCATTGGATCTCATTAAAATTGCATTCACAGGACTATTAAAAAGAATACAACAACAACATGGCAAAACTTTGCCATTGACGGTTTACCTTCTGACCCGGCAGGTGGTTGGTTGGTCACTTTTAACGACAGCGTCACGTGCTCGTAAAATTTGTCGCCAATGTAACTGCGGCGTCAGCGGCGCTGGCGGCGTCGGCGTGGCATCGCGTCGTTAACGTGTTTTTCTATGCGCATTTCCACACTCGCCGCTCTCGCGCTACTTATTATAATTTTTTTCTTGTCTTTATTCGTTGGCTGAAACTCCATGCTTGCGCACTTTGGCGCTTCAATCCTAACCCTTTCGCCTCATTACCCGACTGTGCGAAGACGTGCTGGAATGACGGCCGCTGTCCGTTTGGTCGTTGGTTTGTTCGTTCGTTCGGCCGGTCGGCCAAGTACGTAATTTCGCATCAATTTTCGGCCAAATAAAATGCAACGTTTTATGTGCTCGTAAAAAGTCAATTGAATTGCTGCGAATGTGGTCGTCGAGCGTGCGGTCGGAGCGGGCGGCAGCGGGAGCGGGTCGCGTGCGTACCGGCCTCGCGCATGTTGCATGCCGGGCGCTGCTAAGCCCAGTTGACAGCGAGCGGATTTGTTGATGTGTGTGTAATAGTGTCGGAGTTGGTGGTAATGTGGCTGATTGTTGCTGTTGTTAATGCTGTCGCCTGTCGGTCCAAGGGTTGTCGGTTGGGTCGGATTGGATCGGTTGAGGTTGAGGTTGAGTGCAGTGCGGTGTGTCGCCAGATGTGTGGCAGCTGTGATGTTATTTTTGCCGGCTTAACTATTGGCGCTTCGTCTATTTTTTCGTTTTTTTCCTGCCTTTTGCTTTTTGTGGTTGTCGTTGTTGTTTTTGTTGTTGTTATTCAATGTTGATGTGTTGAATGTGCCATTTACTTCCTTTTTAATAGTTAACAAGGGTTCATTATATTCTTTTGTGACTGTCGTTATCCGCTTTTACTGTTTGTTGCCTATTTTCCTATTTATTATATGTTTGCTTTATTTTGTTACACCATTGGCGTATTGTTGTTGTTGTTGTTTTTGTGGTTAATATTGTTGCTTTGAGCTCATTTGAATTTATTGTGCGTTTTTAATCGAATGGAAGGTTTGCATTTCTAATATCGGGCGGATATTAATATGTGTCCTTAGACATGCATACAGAGGTCCTTAGGGTGTCGCGATGGTTGTTGATGGGTTAGAGAAATCCTTAAATTAAG
The DNA here is from genome assembly GCA_963971225.1 of Melieria omissa. Taxonomy (NCBI): domain Eukaryota; kingdom Metazoa; phylum Arthropoda; class Insecta; order Diptera; family Ulidiidae; genus Melieria; species Melieria omissa. The sequence goes on along the minus strand of OZ020269.1, from coordinate 24,232,652 downwards.
ATTATGGCATAAAAAAATCAAGAATGGCTCGACTTAAGTAAACGATTTGAAGCAAATTGAAACAAAAAGTGAGGAGAGTAAATAAAAAAAGAAGATTAAGAATTAAGGATCAAAGTTTAAGGCTTAGAAGTAAAGCATAAAGAATAAAAGGTAAAAATTAAAATAAAAAGGATAAGGTATCAAGACTGAACGCTAAAGGTTGAAAGCCAACAGCTGCAGGATAAAGACTACAGGCTGAAGGTTAAAGGGTCTATATCCTTGAAGCCTGAAGCCTAAGGCTTATATCCTGAAGCCTTAAAACTGGAAGCTCAAGGCTCAAGGATGGAGGTCGAACTATGACTGGAGTTAAGTTAAAGGCTGAAGGCTTCAGTATAAGGATATATTTAGGCTCAAGGCTTAAGGATAAGGAATGAGGGCCGAAGGATTTAGACTAATGGATAAAAACTCAAGGTTTTAATATATGAAGGCTCAAAGTAGAAAGCTGAAGGATGCAGGCCAACAAATAAAAACTAATGGCTTCGAAGTTAATAATAACAAAGTCTAAAGGATAAAGGTTTTAGGCTTAAAGATAAATACTGAAAGCTGAAGGATTCAGGCTAATAGATATTTTTAATAGATGATTTAATAGATGCTAATCGATGTTTTAATATATAAAGGCTGAAAGGAGAAAGCTGAAGGCAAACAAATAAAAAGTGATGGCTACAAAATTAATAATAATGAAGTCTGAAGGATAACGGCTTCAGGCTTAAGGCTGAAAGCAGAAGGATCGGTCTAATAGATAAAAACTGAAAAACTAAACTGAAACGTTAATAATAATAAAGTCTGAAGGATAAATGTCAAAGGAAATAGGCTTCAGGCTTAAGGATAAAGGCTGAAAGCTGAAGGATTCAGTCTAATAGATAAAAACTGAAGGTTTTAATATATGTAGGCTGAAAGTAGAAAACTGAAGGATTCAGGCAATCAAATAAAAACTGATGGCTTCAAGGTTAATAATAATGAAGTCTGAAGGATAAAGGCTAAAGGAAATAGGCTTCAGGCTTAATGATAAAGCCTGAAAACTGAAGGATTCAGGCTAAAGGATAAAAACTAAAGGTTTTAATACATGAAGGCTGAAAGTTAAAAACTGATGGCTACAAGGTTAATAATAATGAAGTCTGAAGGATAACGGCTAAAGGCTTCAGGCTTAAGGCTTCAGGCTTAAGGCTTAAGAATAAAGGCTTAAAGCTGAAGGATTGAGGCTAATGGATAAAAGCTGAAGGCTTCATATATATGGAGGCTGAAAGGAATTCAAGGAAGGATTCAAGAACAAAAAAAACGTATGGCTACAAGCTTTAGAATAAAGTCTGCAGGATATAGACTGAAGACTTCAGGCTAAGGTATAAAGGCTTAAGGACAAAGACTGAAGGCTGAAGATTTACAGATTGAAAAACAAGAACTGAAGCCTACAGTCTGAAGGTTACAGGCTTCAAAATAAAGACTTAAGGCTAAAGAGTAAAGGCGAGAGGGTACAAGCCGAAGTACAAAGTTGAAGTCTAACAGAAAGAAACTGATAGCTTAAAGTTGAAGTAATCTGAAGGTTGAATGTTAAAGATAGAATGTTTAAAAGTTAAAGATATAGGCTGAAGGTTAATAAAAAAATACTTAAGGTTGAATGAATATTTAAGGATATAGGCTGAAATATATAACGGCTACGGGGTATAAAATGAAAACTAAGGCTAAAAAATGAATTCTGAAGGCTGAAAGTTAAAGACTTAAGATTGAAGGATAAAGGATAAAGAATAAAGAAAAGCTGAAAGTTGAAGGCTAAAACTTATAAGCCAAGGTCTCGAGACTGAAATCTAAAAGTCAAGGTAAAAAATTAAAAAAAAGTCTAAAGACTTAGAATTGAAAGTTGAGAATTGAAGGCTTTGTGGCTGAAGGAAAAAGGATAACAGCTAAGTGATCAAATGAAAGATTGGCGGTCAAACTGATATATACAATCGAAAGTAGAGGTAAGAGAATAAAGAGTAAAAAACGGAAGATAAAAAAGACCAACTGATGAAGGATCAAAGATCAAAAAGACGATTAAATACTGAAGGGAACAATAGTAAATAATAAAGCAGTATGAGATGAAAAGAAAAATAGACCAATTACAAATGATTCATTATGAAGGAAATTTGAAAGTCGTTGACTTAACCAAATCCTTTGAGCATCCTTCAACCGAAGTAATTAGAATTTAAAGAAAATCCTATTTAAGCAAAAATTCTTCCAACTTAAAAGATTTGCTTTATAAAATTTCCAACTACAATAATCGATGCAGTGTTGCACTGAAGAGCCGCTTTCAGATTTGCAAGCAACATCAACAACAACCACAGCTTGGCTGCGGCTGGAAAACAGCAAACAAGCCGACAGCAACTGCTGCAAACGCAATGCGACACTTTGCGGCGCAACAAACAGCAAACGGCAGATGGCTGCCGGAAGTCATTGGCATGTGGAGACATACACACACACACACACACTCACACCACATATGGAAATGCACATTTCTCTATTCTGACTGTGTGTGTATGGGTTGGCATTGGTTTACTGCAACTGCACTAAACGCTACCAAACAACCAGCCAATACCAACACATGTGCAGCTGGCATTTTGTGTTCGAGCCACACGCAGCAGTCCGCTGCATCCTTTGCAGCAGTTTCGCTTCATTTCCTACGCCACAGCCGCTATCGAGCGCCCACGGGCTGAGTTATGTTTTTGATTTCGGCTGACAATGAGCGTTCAAATTTATTGTTTACATTTACAACAACATTTCCATCACCTCAACACAACGCACAGAGCATAGCAGAGCACACAGCGCACACATTGCACAACGTCACAATTGTCGGCGTTGACGTTGCCTTAGTCTGGCAGTCGCACTTGATGGCGCGGGCGGCGTCGCGTAACGTGTTTAGAGCGTGGCCGTGACATTTACATCCTCAATACGAAAATCACTTGCGGCACACTAAGCCAACAAACAGCAAACAAACAACCAAACAATTCAGCGTTCGTTCGCACGTTCGCACGCTCGTCCGTTCGTTCGCTCGCTTTCAGCCAGCGCACACAATTGCATTGCGGCTGACAACAGCCGCTGCATTGAGTGCCACTGCAACAACAATGGAAATAAATTCATTAAAAGCGCACTGCCCCGTTGGCGGCCACGCTGGCGTATACGCAACATTCGGCTACCAGCCGTTGTGAGGTTTCCAGCGCCACAATTTATGCCTTGCAAATTTTTGTGATGCAATTTTTGTTGACGTGCTGTTGTTGTTGTTGATAACATGCTCACGCACAAATTGCTAAAATATGGCAACACTAGCACGCACTCAGTGAAGGCGGCTTTTATTAATTTCTAAATGTTCTAAATGTTCTAATTTGAAAATTTAATTCAAATTCCAAAAGTGCAAAGCACGCTTTGGCAGACAGAGTCGACGAAAAAATGTGTGTGCAAATATTTCGTAATTATTATGAGCAACAATTTGGAAAATTTACGTGCAATTTTAATACTTCGATTGTTCAGTTGCTGAGTGGCAATACGCCGCAAGATGACAGCACCGGTGGCGATGGCAAAGCGTGATGGCATTTGTGGCCTGCAGCGAGCGAAATGTGTTAGCTGTCAGCATGCGAAGGAGTGTCTGTCAACATGCTGTCGAGGGCGGTGGGCGGAAATACACTGAAAGGGAGAAGGGGACGCAAATGTTAGAGAGAAATGCTCAAACTAACCAAAACTCAAAGGACACAACAAACAATCGCTCTTACAACAACAACAATATCAATTCTAATAACAACAAAAACAACATAAATTCTTATAATAACAACAACAACATCCTAAAGTTGAACCTTACACAAAATTGCATCCAGCAAATACAATCAACATTGTTCGTCCGTTCGACGCTGAAGTGGAGTGAAGTGGACTGCATTCGTTGCATGTCGCTGCAATCGTTGCAGTCCGTCTGTCTGTCTGTCTGGCAGTCGATTTATTTGGTTGGTGCACGGTCGCCGTTATGCTTCGAGTCCGAGTTACTCAACCATTCCGGCAATGACAACATGAAACCGAAAATTTTGATTTATTGCCAGTCATAACTGCACTTGACGGCCACCGAGTTTAGCATTCAAAAACGAATTAGAAAAAAAAGTATATGCAACAACAATAACAATGCCACCAAAAACAACAACAACAACTCATGCAGCTGGGTAATAATTTTTGGTTGGATTTCCATGTGTGGTTCAGCAAATGCAAATTGCCGCAACAGCCAACAACTGTTGTGTGCAACATACCAACACACGCACATGCGACACCACCATACACGCCCACATAGACAGCGTGAACGTCGCAATTGCGGTTATAATTCGCATTAACGCAGTTTCACGATTACGCATTGTAATGAAAGTATAAATTGCATTTAAACTGTGCTTAACTGTATGTGTGTGTGATTATGAGTGTATATGTGTGTTTGTCGCTGGTGTTTATGTGGGTTTGTGTGAAATTTGGCGATTTAATTTGTTTTTGTTGTTATCACTGAATGGCGTATAAATTAGGTTAGAATTACAGGTTGAGTGCATAGATGCTGGCGGGCGTATAATGCATAGAACAACAACAACAACAACAAGCATTGTGGTAAAGCCAAAAACATGGGGTCAAAATTGTGAAGCATTAAGCGTACTGATTGATTTTATTGCGAAATAGAACATTTAGTTTTAAGAGCAGAAAGCAGTGACAAAAGCCACTTTTGAAGTCTTTACACTGCGCTACAGATGGTTACACTGCTTGACCTTTCCTCTTAAAAAAATTGTTTTTAATACTAACAAAAAATTTAATTAATGTAATTTAGGTTTTTTGATTTTTGTCTCTCAATGAGAATAAATAGTGAATTGCGCGAAATTTGAATAGCTATTAATTTGCAGTCAGTAGCTTAACACTGCAACAGCAGTAACACTGAAAACTATGATACAATCCGTAGCAAATGTTCTGATAGAGTAACCACAATTATGAAAAGACGAGCCATTAGTGTAAGCTATCTAAGTGCCATTGAAGGGAGCAACAGTGGACATAAAAACCTGTAACCGGGTTAAACTTTTCTTTCCACTTCTGCTTTGCGTGCGCTTTGTCCTCAACTTGGTCCTTTCACCGGAGACAGGGCCTTCCTCTTCGCCGTTGATCTCCAACTACCGCATCGACCACCTCTTCCGCTAGAACTTCAATGTTCCAATGTTCGCTGTGATAAGGTCATGTCCTTAACACTAGAAAGAACGCAAGTTTTCCATATCTACAAAGATTACATATCATATTCGCAGATTTCACGAAAAGTACACATCGTATTTGGCTAATTTTTCACAAATTAAAATAAAAATAATACAAAGTTTTCCACCATGAAAACTAAAAGTCACCAAAGCAAAAGTTGATAAAAATACTAAAGAAAATATAGATATTTAACCCTTATGTGTGTGATGGGGTACCCGGGTACCCAAATCACTTTGATACTGAAATTTTACATACTTGCGGATAACCTAGAAAGGTGAAATTTCATGACAACTTCCGAAATGATATTATGTCTTTATTTTCGAGTGTTTGATTCCATTTATCAGGTGTACAACTTTGCTTCCGCCGTTTTTTTCCAAAATTAAAAGCTTTATTGCGAAAAAGTGCTTACAGATGTATTATTCAAAGTATTGTCCGTCGCTAGCGACAACTTTCTCCCATCTTTCCTGCAATTTTCGGATCCCGGCTCGAAAAAAGGAGTCCTCTTTTGACGCTATCCATGAAGCAATCCATTTTTCCAATTCTTCGAAGGATTGAAAATGTTGATCTGCCAGGCCGTGTGCCATCGAACGGAATAGGTGGAAGTCAGAAGGGGCGACATCTGGGGAATACGGCGGGTGGGGCAAGACTTCCCAATTCAGCGTTTCCAGGTACTTTTTGACCACTTTTGCGACGTGAGGCCGAGCATTGCCGTGTTGGAGGATGACTTTGCCATGTCGCTCTTGATATTTTTAAAACGTTGAAACCACTCCCGACACGTTCTTTCACTCAGAGCAGCATCACCGTAAGTTTCTGAGAGCATTCGATGCGCTTCAGCTGCATTTTTTTTTCGAATTGTAACAGAAAAGTAAAACTTCCCGCAAATGGCGAGAATTGGGCACATAAACGGACATTTTCGAGCGTGAATAATACGAAAACAAGAACAACTGTCACTGAAACGGCGATGACAATTCGTTAGGCACTGTCCACACTCACTTTAAAGGCATTACCATCTATGTATTTCAACCAGCCTCAGCCGGTACAGCCACCTATCGGAAAACGGCGGAAGCAAAGTTGTACACCTGATAGTTTCTGGGGAACCCGGATAACCCAACACATTTTTTATGGAGTTTCAACGATTTCTTAGATATTTCTTGTAAGTCAAACTTTCTAAAGCAAATAATTTGTAATAGAACAATTTTATCAACAAAAAATGGCAGCCGCTTTATTTGTTTGGGGTCGTAAAGGTCGGCTAGCATCGTTATCGAAAACTTTAAAACGTAAAAATTTGTTGACCCTGCCGAAAGACAACTTTAAAACTTAACAAAAACGGTAAAATGTCTTACAGTGCAAACAAAAAGTGAGAAATTTTCGTACAATTTGTACTGGGGTACCCCATCACATGGGTAAGAGTGTTCTTTTTCAGCACACACACTAGGGTTAAAAATAAAAAAGTCTTTCTGGTGTTAAAACTTTTCAAATCGCGAATCAACTGCAGAATAGGTTAGGATGATCTGAATTTGCATTGACCCCATGTACTTTAAACTGACATTGTGGAACATAAAGCGGTTATGTTTTTTGATGATTACGGGTTTTTTTATGGATGAGTCCCACATGGCTTTCTTTGTGATTTTGCTCAAAAAACCAAAACAACAAATATTTGGTTTTCCAAAATTCATTAACTTTATTCAAAACAGTCTCCTTCTGTTTCGATACAACGTTTTGCATGATCAATTAGATAATCGAAGGATTTTTTGAGGCCATAAACAGTCATCACCACATACTTGTTTCATCAAGTGGAATGTTTTGGTAAAATTTTTACCAAGTTAGAAAAAAAATAATATTGGCTCTTTGTGCAAAGCTCATTTTCCAACCGATGCAATGAATGATAAAAAAAATCTGCCAATTTTGTCACGAGAACTTGGTTTGTACTGAACTAAATGTCATGAAATTTTGACAGCATGTCCTCGAAAAATGGGCCTTTGAGCTATATGTAAACAGAAAAAGATTGCGCCAGCAGAATGTGATCTACTTTTGGGCAGTCTCGTTTCCGTTGGAAAGATGAATTTATATCTAGTCATAATTATTTTTTATTACATTTTAGCTTCTGTACAAGTGTATATAGCAACATCTTCCAATGGATGCCCGATTTTTTAAGAAATTATTTAATTTGATTTTTTGTCATTTATAAGTATATTTAATGACATTAAATGTGAAATGAAATGTCTATGAGATGTCCTTTGTGACTTCACATGGTGGCATGTTTTCGCGAGATACAATTTTTAATGTATTGGTTATTGGTTACGACATATACCCAGAGATATTGGTTACGACATTTACCCAGAGATATCGTAACCAATTCAAGATTCACAATCTCCGCTCTCAAATTGGCAGAAACTTGTTCTTTCTCTCATATCAATCCGATGATATCAGTTTTGGTTATAAGTCAGTTTCTATGGGTAAGGCATATGAATATTGTTCGCATATCTATTATCTGATATGATAATAAAGCTTGAGATCTAAGATTACTTTGGTTTCTTACCACAACAAGACCTATTAGGGTTATGTTAGGTATGGAAGGATGTGTGCAACACAGGTCGAACTTACACTCAAAAGCCAAAATGGCTCCGAAGCAAACCAATTCAAACTCTTACTGGAGAAGCGTAAATCCAAAATTTTGCCTTTGGCTGCGTCCTACAGGTCTTTTAGAATCTGAACTCTAGAAGTTGACGTTCTTGCAGAGCCGGTCAGTGTGGCACAGCAAGTGTTTTATTGTTTTTACCTCATTAGATAAGAGGCGCCATTTGATGAGCATGGACCCAATGAATTAGTGTTCTATGTTGCCCGCAAAGAGCTGTCGAATGAAGGATCAGTTGAGGGATACGATTAACCAACATATCTGCTTAAAACGAGCAAATTTCAAATAGATAACAATGGAAACTAAAGCAGAAATGGTGTGTGAGAGTGTTTGAATGTTTTAACAAACAGAACAAAGCCAAAGGTTGGGTCAAAGCTTTGATTTAATTTAAGGAAGTTTTAAATTAACTAACTTAGGGAACTTTGTATAGACCCAGGCATATATATTCCATCCTAAAGAATTGTGGAAAAGTATTGCAAGGGCAACAAATATAAAAAACATATCTGACAGACCGTTAAGTAAATTAAGTAACTAACAAATAAAATAAAATCTTTTACCCAGCTTATTTATAATTAAAACCAGTCAGGCACTGAACAAAAATTAATACAAATTTCTATAAATATAAATGTCTCCTTATATGAAATCTAAGCATTCAATTCTCTAGCTTCACTCATGCCTGAGATTCATTTAGCCACAACATTTCTGCTTCACATCTTAAAAATTAATGCAGCTTTTTTGTTTATTCTTAGGCTGAATGCATTCTTGTGCAGCGAATCGCAGACAGACATCGTTGTTTTTTATTGTATTGCACTGCAAGCTCGCAACAAAATTCCTAATTACAACAACATTAATGCAAAGCAGCAGAAAATTTTGCAGCAGCGAGCAATGTGGGGGAAGGAACGAGGAATTGCACAGAGCAAAGTGAATGAAATCATTTTGGAGCATTTTTAATATTTTTAAAATTTTTGCGGTTAATAGCAGACAACAGACAATGAAGTCAAACAACAACAACAACAATAACAACATCGGTTACAATAGCAATAATCATAAAGGCAGCGGCAGCACAACAATGGGTACACAAATAGTAATAAAGACACCACACAACTGCAAATAAACTGCCAAAAAATACATAATCAAAATAATGCAAACAAAAAGATTAAAAAATTACAATAAAAACAAATGCAACAATAACAACAACAAGAACAACAGCACCAGTAGAATGCAGCGAGCGCTTACAACCGTTGCGCCGTTTTGTGCTCACGCTAAGGTTTGGGTGGTTTTGGCTGAGGAAGGGAAAGGGGTGGGGGCGCGGGGGTATGGAACGTCGCGTTCCACACGTCATGCACGAACTTGGCCCTGTCGCAGCCTGCGAGTAGTCATTTTGTCATTTCGAGTGTTGCGGCCTTCCTTACCGTCGCCTCCACTCGCGCGTAAAGCCTCCTCGTCGTTTGCTAATCTCTCAAGTGGCATTTGGTGGATGAGTGGCACAAGTGCTGCCCGACCGACCGTCGCTGCACTCTGCCATCGCTCACGGCGAATGTCAGAGCCGCAGCCGAGGGCGAGCGCATTTCTATTACTATTTCTGCTGATGCAGCAACAAATGTTGCATGCAACATAAGCGCAAACAAAACATGCAGTAAGCCCACTAATATTTGTCGCAGGCATATTAAAAATTTTCAAAAAAATGTGATGCCCTTTTAGCGAAGTGGCCGGATTGAAGGAGCGACCGGAATGAGGGAGAAAAGTGAAGAATTTTTGCTTTTAAAAAATTTAATTTTGCTACCTCCTTTCACAAACACACAGACAAACACACGCACACCGATGTTGAGAAGCAGTTGCAGTGTGTGTGTGTGTGTGCTGTGCGGTAAACTTCGAGCAGCCGCAACAACTGCGGCAACGCGGGGGTAATCCCGCATATTTTATGCCAGCAAAATTATTTGTTTTGTCTGATTGCGGATTTGCAAAGTGGAACGCATCGTTTGCTCACTGACTTTATGGGCGTAGACATGGGAAATTATTGCAACCGGCATAACAGCAACATTGCTGGCAATGGCAATGACAGCATTGCAGCAACTTTATTCACTCGCTGCCGTTGCCGCCACTGCACGTCACATGAACACTTTGACCTCAACTCCCAACCCACTCGAACAGAAGTCAGCTCAGCCCAGCTCGACTCGATTCGACTCGACTCGGCTTCGTTCGAACGGTCGCTCACTCATTTAATATGGAAGCAGGAAATGACATGAAATCGTAATCGCACCTGCAATGCCAAACGCAACGGTGGCAGCGGCAGCAGTCAAGAAAAACTCTATAAAAACGAAGAAGCAGTGGACGAGCGGAAGCGTGGCTAAGTGGCGCAAAGAGTTGAAAGGTGCTCACAGCGTTTATTTGGCAAATAAAAACTATCAGACACAATTCAGACAAATAGAGACGAACGCACAGATGAACGGACAGAAGGACTCGTGTCGATGTGTATGCACAATTACAGCGCATTGACAGGCGAGTGTGTAAATATTGTAAAATCCCTTGTTTTTTTTTCTTTTTTTGCGGTTCCCGTATTTATTGCTTCATTTTCTTTGTAAAGAAAGAGCAAATTCTTTTCAACATGCAATGTTGTGGCTTCAAGAATGCAGACAACACTAACAAGTTTCTGTCGGATGTTTGACTGCAAATACGCATTGTAAATGTTGAAATGAAGTAACTGTTAAGCACAAAAATTGCTTGCTGGTCTTTGAATGTCCTGTCAGAGGTGATGAACTGACGAATTTTTTGGCAATTATGTGCATGAATAGGTCTGGTCAGACCTATTGACTTGTTAAACAAAATTCTTATATTAGGAAGAAGAAATTTAAAATTTTCGGCTATCTCTAAGCAAACAGTTTCCAGTTGAAATGCTTAGAAATATTTGAATTTTTGTAATACATTTGTGGAATTATTTCATACACCTTTGCGCATGACTGTCAGACCTACATACATATATGCAATAGGCATGACTTTTTTCCTTATTCACTCCTGTCGGGAGCATAGGACCTCCACAGGACTCTTCCATCTCACACGAAATATCCGAGGCTTTGCCTTTTGTTGGTTACGTTAATCGGTTCTGCTTTTCTTCCGAGGTAGTTGATTAGCCTGCCGCAGGTAGTTCCAAGTGATGACGCTGCCATCCATCGTCGCTTAGGAACGACGCCTCCGATGTTGTGAGCTACCGCTCATACCGCCATCTGTTGTCCAAAAGGGGTGAGAACAGAATGGTTGGAGTCTGCTCTTTTTCGCTTATTCCTGCTTCCCCTGTCACCGTGTAACTGTATGACTTAGTGTTATAATGAGAAATTATCGATACATCGGAACCTTTTTTTTCATGAGATTTGATGAAAAAAATTCATTAGGACGAAATTGGGGGACTAGAGTTAATAGAAACATTGACTAACTGCCTAACATTTGCTTTAGTCTAGACTGATCCCGACCAAAATGTGTCTCTGAACATATTTTCCGAACCAGTGGCGCACACAGCATTTCATTTTGGGGCTTTTGCGTACAACTTTTGAACCGAATACCATTCGACACCATATTTTGTATCAGAAATTTTTGTTTTGAGGGGTATACGAAAATCTTACAAAATCTTTTTAAAAAAGTTATTAGGGTGTATGTATGCTGCTTAAAGTCGAAGCTTTTTTTTACAAAAAAAAAACACATGTTTTCTGTGTTTTAGTCTATTAAGGGAATTCTGTTGTAAGGTGCCACTCCTTGTAATGTGCCACCTCTGCTCGATTTTGATGTTCCAGCCATCCAAGCCAAAAAATGCCTACCGTCGTTAAAGGTATATATGACAACATAAATTTTAATGTGGTTTTTAAGGAAACAGACGTAATAACACAGTCTGGGTAAAAAAATACCAAAGTTTGTTAAGACAAAACAAAAAAATAAAAACATATGGTTTTTTCTGTGGTAGGAAATAAATGAAATATGTGTAAAAAACTAAGGCAAATATCAGTGTTGGACTTAATTTTTAATGCTTTCATATTATCTGAATGGATATCCGAGCATATCGTAAGAGGAGAACATTTATTCAATGATTTCCAAACTGGCATCAAAATGTAAAGTGCACCGTTTTTCTTTGTAAAGTGCTACCCCTATTTTTTCTTGTTCTTTAAAATGCCTTATTACTCGGAATCGTCTTTAAAATGAATTTGAAGTGTTCTTAGTAAATGTTTCCCTAATCCTATAGTTAGGAATAAATTAGTTCAGTTTTGTTTATTCATTTCCATATTATTTTTACTTTCGGCCATTTTCTATTCAATTCAAATTAAATTCAATACTTTTTCATAAATTCTTAACACTTTGGGAAATTTGCTGTAAATTTTCTATTTTCGAAAATTTCAAATGATGTGTTTCCTTGGATCATAACTCTTTAAATCTTCTTTTAACATTGGCGATAATTTAAATTTCTAACGCGTTATACGCAAACATTCCATAGGGTGGCACAATACAAAGAATTCCCCTAAGTAAAAACAAATTGTAAAAAAATTTATGATTAGCAACAAGTTGCCTCAACTTTCAAAATAGATTAAGAATTGATGTGTGCTTTTTCGCTTTTAATGTGCGAAATAAATTTAAAATATTTTTCAAAAATAAAAACAAGAAGATGGGCAAAACTTCTTCTTAAAAGTATGTGAAAATATATTCTTGAATTTCTTCTTCTTATGTATGGAGTCGAACGACTGTGCAGTAGTTTGAAATTGAGGGCTTTTCCCTCTGCGTTAAAAGTTATGCGCGACGAATTTGCAGGCGAGAAGTGGTGAGAAGTCAGCAAGGTAGGCAACACGCATGGTCAGCGAATTCCAGGGGTTTTTTTTTTAAATTTGCTTTGCTCTTTTTTGCAATTTTCTTCAAATTTCAAACCGACCGGACGTTTTGCTAACAATGATATTTACATCTATCTTTCCTATTATTTAAAGTTGAGCAGATAATAGCCATTTTAGTGACTTCTAAAATATTTTCAATAATTTCTTCTTTGTTTGAATCCCTTTTTCTATGCGAAAATGAATGAAAGAAGATTGGCCGCTTAAACGTCAAGAAACGTCAAGCAAAGTTGCAAGTAAGTCTTCATGTAAATGCATGAAGATTTACACAGGAAAAGAGAATTGCAAAAAACGCAGGGAGGAAAAGCCTTCGTGTAAATAGGCTCATCATGAAACACTGAACCGAATTATTTATTTGACAAATTTCTATGGTTTAGAGCTCCCGTTTTCCTTATACTCGAACTGTCCAACAATGGTCACTACGAGCTGAAATTTGTGGATTTTTGTTTGCTCTTTTTTCAAAAAATATCTACATCTTTTCTTTAATCTAATCTGGTCTTACCATATTAAGAAGACAGACTATAGAGAACAAGTTTGTTCTGCAGCTGAAAATTTTACCGATTTTCAACACATCTTTTTTTTCAATCATTGTTATCACTTTTCAAAGAATGTTTTCAATTTTTTTATCCGAACTTGCTACCTCTGCATTGCCTTTAAAAATTGCAAACCCATAAATGCTCGAACTGCTCTAAACTCAACAATCAATAACTGCAAAATTCAGCCACAATTTTCCGGTCAGTATTGTTGTAAAACCAATAACGGGTGTCTTCGTTGCGACGCAGCTTAACGATTGCACCGAGTCGATGTCATAAAGTAAACAAAGCCGCAGAGCAGCAATTTGCACCGAACCAACGCCAACGGATGTGAAAAGCGAAAATAAGATCATCAATGTCTGGTTAAACAAAAGGTCTCAAGATTTCCAAAAAGCAACAATAAAAAAAAGGACACTTGTATTGTGGATGCCCGGACAAACTCCATCCACACTGCAGCCAAGTGTAAAATACAACGAAAATTCGAATTGAATTCAATGTGAAATGTCAAATGTGCACAGCGATGACACCGGCTGCAGTGCGCCACTGAATATGGCTGCTTATGGCAGTGTTGCCAGATGCATGAAATGACTAATTTAAAAAAAAACTAAAATTTCATGCCAAAAATTAAAACAATCTCTTAAAATTTTTTTATAATTTTGTCACTGTAAACTAAGGAATTGAACTTTTCATAAAAAAAATATATTTATTTTTTATTTCAGCCTTTTTATTCATTCAGCTTCAGCTTAGCAATAATTTAAAACAAACTAAACATTAAAAAAAATGAGATCTGATACACGAAATGACTTTTTCCTAGAAACTGACTTTAAAAAAGCTGGATTTTCTTCCCAAAAATTAAAAAAATCTCATAAATTTTTTTCAAAAATATTTGTCAATATAAACTAAGGAATTTAACTTTTTATAAAACTTTTTATTTATAGAAATCATAAAAATATTTATTTTTAATTTCAGCCTTTTTACTCATTCAGCTTCAGCTTAACACAAACTAATCATAACAAATAAGATTTGTATGAATTTTGATTTTGTAACCTTTCTTTCTTCATTGCATAGAGTTTAAATTTTAACCCTTTCGGGACTACTGGGATAATACGTCCCAGCAAGTTTTCAATGGCCCTCAAAACAATTATTCAAATCTTACGACCCACGTAAAATATTTTTTCGATTTCGGTGTTCCCGCATAAAAGGATGATTTCAGAATTTTTGCGCATCCAATATAAGTTTCTAACCCCAACATTCATGGCATGAGAATATTTCTACTAAGAGTATTTTGGATTTCAAAACTAAACTCCGTCCCGAAAGGGTTAAAGCATAAAATTTAATTTAAAAAAATTAAATAATAATAAATAATAATAAAAATAAATTAAATTATGTAATATAGCTTTCAATAATCAAGACTTCAGTACCATTAATGGTGTAATCAAATGTATCTTAAAAAATCCTTAAAAGTATCCTAAACTTTCTTCTAAACAATTCTTCTTCCCAAAAATTCTCCTAAAAGACCAAGAATCATCTAAATCTGTACGGAAATCTTCTGATCTGGCAACACTGGCTTATGTGCCGAGCTGGCTGGGGCTGGAAGCAACTGCAAACTGGATGAGCAGGTGGGATGCGACGTAACAGATAAACAAAAGTACAGACTGCGCTGTGACATGAACGAGCGAACTGAGCGAACGAAGAAACGAACGGGCGGCGTTGTTTGTAGCGCAGCTAAATGGCATATTGAGAATGTTCCGAGTGTTGTTGTTACAACAACAATTACTACTACTACATCTATTCACTGTTATTGTGGTTGTTGTTGTTGTTGGTGTTGATAGGAATCGTCATGCCTGGCAAATGCTTGGCCAACGACTCTGCGCGCCAACTCGGACTTGCCTGTGAAATAAGTAAAAAAAAAAACAAAAACAACAACACACACACACTTGAGCATATGTTGACAAACTTGATGCTATTATTGTTGTTGTTGCTGGGGTTCATAATGTGTTTTCGTTCGCAGGGTTTTTTGGTAGCTTAACTTCCTTCGGCAACGTAATGTCACCGGCATCCGCAAGGACTATTCACCTGCAAGTACACGTTAGTGTGTGTGTGTGTATGTGTAACCTTTGTTTATGCGCAAAAGTGCGTTTGACTGTGCATGTGTGTGTGTGTGTGTGTGAAGAGATTTTCAGATATGCTTGCTGCTGTTTTTTTGTGCTTATTTCTGATTGCTGCTTTGGTTTGTGGGCGAATTTATTGTTTTCCCATATTTACGTTTTGTGAGCGCTAAGTGAATTCTCTAAGAAAAATCCGCATAGTGATGGCGTTTTTTTTTGGCTTGACACACACACACACACATGAAAATAATGGAAAGCCAAAAATCCTTTAAGTCCTGCTGCACACACCAAGGAAAATAGCACCCTTTACCATTCTCAATCCTAGACATCATGGTAACTGTTGTTGTTGTTGTACTACGTTACTTACATACAATACTTTTCTGATATTTTTTAAGCAAAATTCAATTTTTCCAACTGACTAGGCCGATTGGCTGCAACTCCCCCGTTGTTGGTTTTTACTACTTATTAAGAAAAAAAAGAACACAACAACAAATTGCACTGTTTGTTGCATTGCAGCCAATCTCGGCGCCAATCTTTCATTCTTGCTGCTGTTCGCATTCAATTGGCGCAAAATTACATATCCACGTAGCCAAGCCGAGCATTGGCCGTTTATCAGCAATCAGCCCCATCGATCTTGCAACTGTGGCCAATTGCAGTCGCTGCCACTGACAGTGGCCAATTTTGATTTTAATCCAATTCCATTCAACTCAAATCAACTCGATGCAACTCAATTCGCTTCGATTCGATTCAATGCCATTCATGAAATGCCATTAAGCGTGCAAATTAATTTCGTCGACATTTAATTTTCAACAACGACTACAAGCTGCGCCGCCCATAAGTATGCTTTGAAAATGATTTCTGTTTGCTGCGCGCGATAAAATCGCAACAAATGCGAGCAGCTCAATGTTATATGGCAAATTTTCGCTTTTGTTAAATCGTCGTTGATGGCGCTTTTGGCATTACAAAAAAATAAAATATATAAAAAAAATCGGAAAGAAAAAAAAAGTTTTGAATAAGTGTACGGCAGCGCATAAAGCAAACGCCAACACACAACAACTAATTCGTTCGCCATTGAGGATTGCGGTTTTTTTTTGTTAAGCTGGAATTGCCAATTTTCCATTTTTCCGGCTACACTTGGCGCTGCCTTGGAGGCATTGGCAAGTCGTGCCGCGCCGCTTATCGCACGATGCGGCACACCACAGCAGCCGCAGCAGTCGCCGATACGCGATTTCGCCTTGGCGAAGAGTGAAGTGATTTTCGCCTTTCATATGCAAAGTTTGAGATTAAATAAGCGTCGCGCGTCGTGTTCGATTGTTTGCTCACCCAACCACTCGCACAGCCAGCCAAACCACCAGCCAGCTGTACAAACGCCACTCAAGCAGTCTGAATGGGGCGGGGCCTGTAGAGTTGTTGCAAAAAGGGCGTTGGTAATTCAAGTGTCGCTGCCGCTTGTCAGGCGAAAATTGCCAGTTTAGCGGTTTTTACTTAATGGAAATAACAATTTTTGCACTTCCGTTTCCGCCGGCGCACGTCTCGGCACGCTTTCACATTCACGCCATGCGGAAAGTTGCGCTCCTTGGCTGCTAAAATACTCACACCGTGGGGTGATTTGATGTAATGTGTTTGCTGTTTGATTTCTTGTTATGTGTGTGAAAGGTGTTTCGAGCAAAATTTTGCTCATTTATTTGAATTTCGACAACCATAAAAATGTTGTGGATTGACAAACAAAAAATTAAAAAGAGCAAGCATGTTTTTTGTTCAATAAAAATTTTGAATTTGAGTTTTATGATTTTAAGTAAAATTGCAATAACCATACTCACAATTTTTTTTTATTTATGCAAAGAAGCTAGCAGGACCCCGCGGCTTTGCACGCAAGTTTAAAGTGAGTGGGGCCAACAAATCAAGTTCTGCTTAACCTTGTTGATTCTGCCAGATTTTATGAAAAACACCTATCTAATTATTTCTCATTTGCAGTGCTTTCATCATATTTGAGGTCAATTGGAGCATTAAGTCATGTTTCCCCATGCAAACACTTAACCCATCGTTGACACGAATAGATTTTTAATTTTCGAAACAACTAACAATATGTGTCGAAAACATTTGCAGTATTTTCACTGAGTTTGAAATCAAAAGTCGTAAAAAATCATGTTTCGTCATCGTTGACACCGTCAGATTTTTACTTTCGAAAAAATAAAAAAGAAACACATGTTTTCTCACATGTGTTTCTTACCAAGAGTTCTTTCACCAAGTTTGAATTCAAAAGACCTTTAGACCCATCATTGACCCTGTTAGATTTTTATTTTCGAAAAAATGAAAAACACGTATCGAATTATTTCGCACTTCCAGTACTTTCACCATGTTTGAGGTGAAAAGACGTCAAAAAGTCATGCTTTTCATACAAACTTTAAACCCTTTTAAAATTATTATTATTTCGTTTTTATTGATTATATTTGTTTTTGATTTCAAGTGTTTTTACCAACTTTGAAATCAAAGGTTCAGGGTTTGTTCGTTGTTAACCCATTTTAAAAAAAAAGTGCAAAATTTAAAAATATGTGTCGAATAATTTTTAAGTTAGTCTTTAGTATTTAAGTTTTAGTATTAGTATTAGTATTAGTATTAGTATTAGTATTAGTATTAGTATTAGTATTAGTATTAGTATTAGTATTAGTATTAGTATTAGTATTAGTATTAGTATTAGTATTAGTATTAGTATTAGTATTAGTATTAGTATTAGTATTAGTATTAGTATTAGTATTAGTATTAGTATTAGTATTAGTATTAGTATTAGTATTAGTATTAGTATTAGTATTAGTATTAGTATTAGTATTAGTATTAGTATTAGTATTAGTATTAGTATTAGTATTAGTATTAGTATTAGTATTAGTATTAGTATTAGTATTAGTATTAGTATTAGTATTAGTATTAGTATTAGTATTAGTATTAGTATTAGTATTAGTATTAGTATTAGTATTAGTATTAGTATTAGTATTAGTATTAGTATTAGTATTAGTATTAGTATTAGTATTAGTATTAGTATTAGTATTAGTATTAGTATTAGTATTAGTATTAGTATTAGTATTAGTATTAGTATTAGTATTAGTATTAGTATTAGTATTAGTATTAGTATTAGTATTAGTATTAGTATTAGTATTAGTATTAGTATTAGTATTAGTATTAGTATTAGTATTAGTATTAGTATTAGTATTAGTATTAGTATTAGTATTAGTATTAGTATTAGTATTAGTATTAGTATTAGTATTAGTATTAGTATTAGTATTAGTATTAGTATTAGTATTAGTATTAGTATTAGTATTAGTATTAGTATTAGTATTAGTATTAGTATTAGTATTAGTATTAGTATTAGTATTAGTATTAGTATTAGTATTAGTATTAGTATTAGTATTAGTATTAGTATTAGTATTAGTATTAGTATTAGTATTAGTATTAGTATTAGTATTAGTATTAGTATTAGTATTAGTATTAGTATTAGTATTAGTATTAGTATTAGTATTAGTATTAGTATTAGTATTAGTATTAGTATTAGTATTAGTATTAGTATTAGTATTAGTATTAGTATTAGTATTAGTATTAGTATTAGTATTAGTATTAGTATTAGTATTAGTATTAGTATTAGTATTAGTATTAGTATTAGTATTAGTATTAGTATTAGTATTAGTATTAGTATTAGTATTAGTATTAGTATTAGTATTAGTATTAGTATTAGTATTAGTATTAGTATTAGTATTAGTATTAGTATTAGTATTAGTATTAGTATTAGTATTAGTATTAGTATTAGTATTAGTATTAGTATTAGTATTAGTATTAGTATTAGTATTAGTATTAGTATTAGTATTAGTATTAGTATTAGTATTAGTATTAGTATTAGTATTAGTATTAGTATTAGTATTAGTATTAGTATTAGTATTAGTATTAGTATTAGTATTAGTATTAGTATTAGTATTAGTATTAGTATTAGTATTAGTATTAGTATTAGTATTAGTATTAGTATTAGTATTAGTATTAGTATTAGTATTAGTATTAGTATTAGTATTAGTATTAGTATTAGTATTAGTATTAGTATTAGTATTAGTATTAGTATTAGTATTAGTATTAGTATTAGTATTAGTATTAGTATTAGTATTAGTATTAGTATTAGTATTAGTATTAGTATTAGTATTAGTATTAGTATTAGTATTAGTATTAGTATTAGTATTAGTATTAGTATTAGTATTAGTATTAGTATTAGTATTAGTATTAGTATTAGTATTAACCCTTAGACTCCGAATTTCAGAAAATCCGTTTTCTCGGTTGTTCATTTTTCAAGAGTTTCAATTCAAATTGCATATTTGTAGCTTTAGCGGCTTAAGCTGGATGATAGTAAATCAGTCAGTCAATCAGTCAATTATATGAATACAGATAGTGCAGAAAGTCTTCTTCTACTTCTTGACTGGCATTACAGCCCTAGGCCTAGCTACCCGCAACCATCCGTGTTTTTACACGGATAGAAGGGACCTACAGTTTTATGCCGATTCCGAACGGCGAGTTGGGAGCTTTTTCATAGGCAATTTTACTCTCAGGGGTTTGCGATTTCCTGCTGAGATAGTTAGTTTGCCGATAGTTGTTTTTCTTTTTTTCGGTGTTTGCAGCAACGGATTCTTTAACCTTAGTTCGAGCGTCGCACTTGACTCGCGGCCCAACGCACTAGCCAGGTGAGCTATGGCGGCTGCTAAATATGCAGAAAGTAGTCGAGAATAAGGCTGACACTATCTCACATAACGTGGCAACGCTAAAATGCGCAAGGCGTGTTTCGTTCAAGGTGGCAACACTACAAACGTGTAAAACATAAAGAGTAAAATTCGTGATTCCTTTTTAAAGATAGGCGCACATTAAAAAAAACTCCCATATTGACATTGTTTTGTAAATTCTTTAAAAATATTATGTTAAAAATAATAAGATTTGTACAAAATTGACACAGAATGATTAGAAATATGCTACACAAGTTGTGTATTATAATAAAATTTGTTTAAATCTGTTAACCCAACCTTTTACATTGAAGTTTGTTATTTTTACAATTTAACGATTTCTAGAAATTATTGAGAAGATGAATTTAAACTCATATTAAATTAAATCTTTTTGTAAAAAATAGGAATTTCTTAAAGTAAAAAAATTTTGACCACCTACTTTAGTAACCACGTACCTTTGGGGGTAAACGGAACATAGAAATTAGTAATGTTTTTTTTTTCTACGATAAACCCGTGTAATCTCCTGTTTATGTTTTTTGTATTTTATTCAGATCTATTGGCTTTTTGTTAAAATATTTCTTTGCAATGCCTTCCCTTTGAAATTTGGCGGGCATTGGAAAAACCTCACATTTCAACTTTTCTTTTAAGCACTTTAAACAACTAGACTTATGAAAACCCCAAACACAATGATTGGAAAGACAAAATTAGTCATTTTGTATTTTTGTATTACAATAAAATAAGTTTAGATCTGTTCTGATGGGCCACAGAGGGCGAGAAAGTGTTAAAAACTTCAAATTTTAATCTGTGATTACGGACAAATGCTATCATCAGCCTTGTTCAAACTCATTTTCCGTGTCTTTTTTACTCCCTTCTACTACAAAAATTTGAAATAAAACCTTTCACTAAATATCGGCGTGAAATGGGTTAATGTAATAAACCTTCGTATTAACGAATATATTTTTAAAAATTTTATTGAATAAGATGTTTTATGTTTCCTAAGAATGTTGAAAATTGTTTGAGCTCTTAAAAAAAACTTGGTTTGTCAACAACTCCTAGAAGAATCCAAGCCTTATGGTGTCTCCTTTTGAGAATCTTCTTTCCCCCAAATGTATAAGTCCCGATATCCTCGACACACTCAACTCTTGCGAGATATATTCGCATTCGCCATAAATGTTGAATATTGCAAGAGACGACCACAACGACTGTGGCAGCGACAGTCGAATGCAGAAAGTCCGTGCAATCTGCGCGGGTGTGCCGGGCAATCGACGGTGACTATCGGCCACGCACTGCGCGACGGCACAACGAGCGTCACGTCACGAGTTGTAAGCAGCAAACGTAAAACGGAAGCGACGTCAAACGCAGCGCGTGGGTATGGGAACGCGTAGTCGTCAAAGTAGTGGCGCATCTCGGCTATAGAAAACAAACTGCGGGCACGAGTACAACAGCCTCAAATGAATGCGAATATGAACAACAATAACAACAACAAATGCAAAAGTTGGGCGCATTGCAACAATCGACGAAAGCGAGGAGGGGAAATGAACGTTTGCGTGCATTGCACCAGAATGAACAATGCGTTGAACGAAGTTGGTAGCGTATACGACACGAAGTACGCACGATGATTCACGAACAGTGAACGATGACAAACGAAGTTTTAGTGCGTTGGGAACGAGCGCCGGAAAAGCGAATGTGTGAATTTGTGCGTCTCGAAGAGCTTTGAGCCGAACCGAGCGAAGAGGAGCGCCGACCTGAGTGTGTGACAGCTTTTTGATTTTTGGGACAAATGCTGTGCAGCATCGCTGGCCGAAGGGCGAGCTGAAGCTTTTTGACTGCGCAAAGGATGCGCTGACAATGCAGAGGATGCTTTCAGCTGGAAACGAGTGACTTGAGCCAAAAGGACATAGTGGAAAGCTTTTTGAGTGCAAAGGAAAAGCTCGCTCCTGGAGAGAAACGCGAGCGAGATGAAGTGCTCTGCTCGTTGGCCCGTTTGCGGAGGCTGTGCTCTGTGTCTGCAATGCTCGCGCATTCATTTTCGAAGCTAACGAATCGTCTTTGGAAAATCGGCTTTGGTGGCGGGGCAGTTCTGTTTTTTTGGTTTTTTGTTTTTGCAAAATTTTGTGCTCCTTTACGTTTTGAAGATGACGATTGTTGTTGTTGGGCAGTGATGTTTTAGTTCTTGGCCCACACCATCCGGACGAATTCATCGGCGAACGCTGAGTGCGGCGCATATAAAAACGCCCGCAAATGCAAAACGTCTCTCATAAGTGAAAACCCGTGGCGTCGAGTGTGTTGCCGCCGTCTGCTGCTGCTGCTGCTGTGTGGAACACAACGTTGTGGTGACGAAATATTTTTGCGTGCCAAAGCCAAAGGACAACGTAATAACGCCGCCACGGCACAGCAAACTCAGAACTGGGAAATAATTCAAAACGCAAACAAAACTCAACACTTGACTGCAATTTGGACAAATTTTCGAGTTGACTGTATAAAAGCTGAACGTAATTTAATGCAATTAAATTGCAATTAAAGTTATTAATTAAAATAATTAATTAAAAAAAAACACATATATAAATGAATTGAAAGTAATTAATGCTAATCAAACAATTGTTGAGAGATCAGCGCAATGCGGAGCAAATTCAAAACCAGATCGCGACCTGGCGAAACATTGAGGCGATTGAAATTAATTGATAAAAATTATAAACAAAAATATAAAAAAATTCAAACTTCAGAAAAGTTACGCACGAAAGAAGGAAAAATGGCGCTGCGTTGTTGTTGTTGTTGCTGTTGCTGTAATTGCTGGCTGACTGTTGTGGGTTTTGCAAACATGCGATCACTGGCCACTAATTCATCGGACAAGACCAAAGCGAGGGGGATCACACTCACACACACACAAAACACACACATTTGCATTTGTCGCTGTTTTGCGTTGGTGCGTTACCGAGTGCGTTTGTGTTTGTGTTTGTGTGCGTGTGCGTGAACGCAGCATTTTCACGCTTGTTGTGCATAAATCGAACGCGTCGCCTGCGTGCGTCCTTGTTGGCAGTGTCAACAGTTTTGCTGGTGTTGCTGTAATTGTTTTTGCACATGCTGACAATTTGCGAATAAATAAATTGTTAATACAAGCGCGCATAGGTACTCGATTCGTATACGTCTGTGTGTGTGTGTGTGTGTTTGTGTGGCTGCCAGCGTTTTGGCACTTTTGGTCGTTTGTGGTGATAGTTGTTGTCGCTGCTGTTTTGGCAGTTTTTGCGCAGATAATCAGCATGAAAATTAATTAAATACACAGTCGCACACATGCACAAAGCCACACAAACGACAAACACCCACTTTCACACACACACAGACAAACACTCAAACCCACTTTGAGCACAGTGGCCACTCGT
Source organism: Melieria omissa (assembly GCA_963971225.1). NCBI lineage: Eukaryota > Metazoa > Arthropoda > Insecta > Diptera > Ulidiidae > Melieria > Melieria omissa. The sequence goes on along the minus strand of OZ020269.1, from coordinate 24,209,142 downwards.
TATTGCTTTATTTAACTATTTAACTGCAGGCTATGGGCACCAGCTGCTTGTTGTTGCGTGCGGTCATTGGTTGCTCTGTTTGTTGTTAGTGTTGTTTTTGCTGTTGCTGTTTTTCATGCCATACTCGCTGTGCGTGTTCGAGCGCCAGTCATCATAGCTGCCATTGCTGCTTTTGCTGTGCTTTTTGCTGTCACTGCCCGTCTTCTTCTTGTTGTTGTTCTTTTTTGTTATTGTGTTTGGTTTTGGTTATTTCAATTGTTGCTGTTGTTGTTTCGATCCGATAACAAAACCATTTAACGCATTTGCATATTTCGCCGCATCGACAAACTGCACAAACGCCAACATTTCTGTAAAAATTTCTTGCGTTGTCCAAATGCAATGAATTAATTTTTGTATTTTTAAATGCATTTTTCCAAAAATTGTATATGTAATATTTTATTTTATTTTAATTTTACTTTATTTCAATTTTTTGTTTTGTTTATTTAAAATTTGTTGCCCAATTTGCATAATTTTTTGCATTCCCAACATTTAGTTTGTGCACTTTTTTCTCTCCTCATTCATTTCAGTTGATTTTATTTAACTTTCATTTTAATGCTATTATCTCCATATTATTGTAATTGTTATGGTTGTTGTTGGTGTGCACTGTGTAGGGAGGCATTAACGCCACAATTACACCAGCAATTAAAAGTAAAACAAACAGACATCAAAGCGAGCGCACATGAAAATTTTCACAAATTACGCAAACAATGATTAATTAATTCAACACCATTCGCGCACAAAAGGCCAAACGTTACAACACAAATAACTTGAATAATTAAATAATTATGCTGCGTAAAAAAAATCCCATTAAACCGTTTGACTAACATTAACAGTGACAGCGAAAGCGGTGAAATGAAATATGATAAACAATCGTCAAACAAATGCAAATAAGAAAAAGCTCGGCCTCAGCTGCGTTCGTTACAATTTGACAGGTGAGTTTGAAATAATTTTTTATCAAATTCATATCCAATGCTGAATATTTTTGTATTTATTTAAAACATATATTAAACTATTTGGTGGTAGAAATTTGGTTGCCAAAAATAATTTTGTATATTTAACTATGATATTACTGTTTGACTTGGTTTGACTGAAGTTGTTTTAATACGGATTAATTTAGGGTTCGGTAAAAACAATTGAGTCCAAAAAAGTGCTCGTTGTACAATGTAGAAAGAGTACAGAACAATGAACGAAGCATCTTTCATTCGAAAGCCTAGGAGGAGTAGTTCCAAGTAGGCTTTTTGTTCATATATTTGAAGTTGTATAAAACAGTCTTTTACCTCAATTTATTCATAAATAAATTTAATTTGTTTGATGCTAATTTAGTTCAGTTTTTGTGACTAAAGTATTGCTGCGCTTATTAGATTTGCCAAAAACAATACTTCATAGTCACAATCCTGAATTATAATGAAAATTAAGTACTGAATCGTTTCTCTATCCCCTTCATCTCTGCTGATCCTACAGTCCAAACAGAACAGAACAATACGAGTTCAATACTCCGTTGCGTTAACACCGAAAAAAAAGAAAAACAACAATTTTCTTTCGGCGCCTGTCCTCTCAACAGGAAATGGCAAACCTCTGAGAGTAAAATTGCCTATGAAAAAGCTACCAACTCGCCATTCGGAATTGCTATAAAACTGTAGGTCCCTTCCAACCTTGTAAAAAATATTCGCACGCACAACACGGTTGGTTGTGGGTAGCTAAGCCTTAGTCTCGTAATTGGGCTGTCGTGTCAGTCAAGAAGAAAAAGAAGAGGAAAAGATAGTATTGAAGATGTGATCCTCAGATCACTGAATACGATCCTCATCTGAACAAAGAATGTTATAAAATCATTTTTAGTTTCAAATTTGGTTAAAGTAATATTTTAAAATATTTCGCTCCATTTTGTTCTTCCTTATAATCGCATAAGGCAACTTTAAAAGCACAATTCATAATTTCCTCAAATTCCGAAATACAAATTAAATATTTATGCGAGCAAATTTTCCATTCACAATCTTCCTCTCGCAAGCACAGCGCGCAGTACAATGGTTACAATGATGTAATGCTGTGGCTTTCGGGCCCACTTTCACATCACAGGCAAACAATGCCCATGTTTTCATTAATCCGAATCCCATTTCACAAGTTTAAGTAAGACACATATTGTTAGATAAACAGATACAAACAGACACATTGTGCATCCATCTTGGCATGGCAACACAATGGGGAGCTTTGGCTGAGCTTCATGCAATCATTCAATTGCTTCTAAGAATATAAGGCTTGTCCACGAAATAACTTTTACATTTTCTATTATTAATAGCTACTAAATAAAATATTGAACTAATGTTTGTGTGAGTATTTATTATCTCTTATAACTCAAAGTTTGTGATAATGTACAAATATTTTAAAGTTCAATTGGATTTCTTACAAATCTACGTATTTTTGCTTTCAATCCCCTCATCAAATGTTGCACACCAGATTTTCCAATTTTTTTGGCCATACTGTTCCACTTTTTTATAAAATCAATCTTTCCCTTAGCACGTTTTTTATATTTCAGTAAGTTTCGTTTCATTATTGCCCAAAATCGTTCGACTGGCCGAAGCTGTGGGCAATTTGGGGGATTGTGATTTTTCTCAACAACACGGATCTTATTCCTTTGGTACCACTCTTTGACAATTTCTGCATAGTGGACTGTTGCTAAGTCTGGCCAAAATAAAGGTGGAACAGCGTGCTCTCTGTACAATGGCAAAAGTCGTTTGTTGAGACATTCCTTCAAGTAAATTTTACTGGCACTCTTAGTGCCAGTTGTAACAAAAGGACGAGTGTATTTGCCACAGCTACATATGGCCTGCCAAACCATATACTTTTTACCATATTTGTCCATCCGTTTATACTTGAACCTTTTCATAACGCCACCCTTCAGGTATGCTGTGTAATATCCTCGACCTGGAAGCTGTTTGAAATCTTCTTTGACATACGTTTCGTCATCCATTAACACGCAGCCTTTAAAACGACACAGATCATTCGATAAAAGTTTTCGGGCTCGATTTCTGGCACGCTTTTCCACTTCGGAGTTACGATTTGGCACTTTTTGAACAACGAAAGATTTGAACTCGTAGTGTCTTTTAATTTTCGCAATGTATGATTTCGAAACTTCGAATTTTCGTGCCAAATCTCGTAAAGATTGGTTTGGATTTTTTTCCAGAGAAACTTTCACCTTACGACCTATATCTTTATAGACGAAACCTTTTTTCGTCCGGCTCCGACGATATGGGATGTGGACAGGTCCTTCTTGTATTTAATTACCACATTTCTAGCTGTTGCGCTGGAAACTTTGGCTAGTCTTCCCAACAATGCGTACGAAGCCGTTGGATTTTCGAAAAAGTGGGCAATTATTTTTTGTCGAATTTTCTCTTCTTTAGATGCCATTTTGATTGAATCACTTTGAATTTCAAAATACAATTGACCACTAATAGCTGAAGTTTGACAGATTCTGAAAAGCGAATTTTTTTTTAGAAATTTCGGTGCTTACTATACTTTTTTTCGTTTTACATTGTAAAAGTTATTTCGTGGACAAGCCTTATTTTCAATTCATACTCAAATATGAAGAAATTTTTTAAATACATTTGTAATGAAAATTTGTAATGTGTGGCAACAATGGTACATACGATTTTTTAAATGACATTCTTCTACAAATTATGGACTCATCGCGTGTTCCTAAAAAAGTAAGAACTAGTACATTTTAATTTATACAAAAAATATACAGAAATTACTGAAATATTTCCGATAAATATTCGACATTTTCCATTCATCATGTTTTCAAATAGTCTACTTTTTTTTCTTTATACAAACATGCAAAAATTACTGGAAATTCTTTTGATAAAGTCGAATGACTTTTTCCATTCATAATTTTTTCAGATGGTCTATTTTTTTCAACACACAAGTTCTTGTAATTACTTTGGATAGTTTTCCATCAACATTTTTTTGTTTTGTCTTTTCTACATAGAAATTTTATCAAAATCTGTTAATAGATATTCGACTTTTTCTATATCATCATTTTTTAGACAGTACTTTCTTTTCTACGTAGAAATATGCGGAGATTATAAAAAATTCTCTAAAACAATTTTCTACTTTTCCATAATTGTTTTAAGCAACCTACTTTCTTTTCTACATACAAATATGCAGAAATCATTGCACATACTTCTGACAAATATTCAAAATCTTCCATTCAATATGTCTTGAGATAGTCTACGTTTTTTCTACATAGAAATATGCAAAAATTATAGCAAAATTTTCTGATAGATATTCGAGATTTTCAGTCAAAATTTTTTTACTCTTTTAATAAATATTTCACTTTTTCCATTCATAGTCTACTTTCTTCTCTACATAGAAATATACACAAGTTTTAGCAAATTCTTTTGATAAATATTCGAATTTTTTCATCATCTTTTTATACAGTCTTTTCTACATATCGCTCCTTCGCTGCAAGAACGTCATAACTCAAAAAAATTTTCTTTTCAGTTTATGGCAGCCCTGTATGTATATGCATATGATCTTTTATCTGTCAAAACCTCTTTGTAAAATATTCAATACTTTGCTCACGACATGAACAATTTTTTGATACCTTGAACTGCCTGTAATGGTAAATTTCAAAATTGAATTTTCTCGGAATGATGTAGTTTTGCGATATGCAGAAATTACTGCAAATACTTCTGATAAATATTCGAATTTTACAGTTGATTATTTCTTCAAATAATTTATTGTCTACATAGAAATATGCAAAAATTACTGTCAATTTTTCCGATAAATATTCCAAGTTTTTTGATTCATCATGTTTCGAGTTAGTCTACCCTTGATAAACTCATTTCAACTCCTGCAGTATTTAGAAATCTTTAGAAATCACTTTAAATTATTCTGATACATTTTTGAGTTTTTCCGTTCTTCACGTTCTGAGATACATATAAAAATTAACAGTGCTGTAACAGGTCCAGTAACAGGTCCAGTAACAGGTACTGAAAGTTCAAAATAGAAAATTTAATTGAAAGGAGACATTTTCTCTCTTGCATTTGATATGCACATCTTTATCATTGCACTACCGCAAATATTAAAAAAAATCTTTGAAATCTGAAGTTTCTTTTGGGTCAGAAAATGAAAAACTGACTATGCCAGGTCACTGTGAATGACCTCTTGTTTTACGCCCATACAATCTTTTGGATGGATCTTGATAGAAATGTTTTTTGTTTTTTTCGCACGGTGTAATAAATCAGTAACTTCGCCAAATCTCATCTGATTTGGACAATGTATGTATGTATCGCTGGAAAGGCTAAGAAGGTATTACCTTCTGAACTACGGACCGCTTGTGTTAGTCGAATGATTCGTTAACGAGATATGTGCTCCTAACTGAAACAACAGGGAAAACTGGTTTTCGGAAATTATTCGAAAAGTTTCTTAAACAAATTTTTTGATTTTCAGTTTGCGGTTCAAAGTTAGTCTAGAAAACACTTTTATTTTTAGGTGCAGTTTTCGTGTTGAGTAGTATTATTTGTGCAATACATTTACTAGAAATTTATAGGTTTTTATATAACTTTAAGTAAATGAATAATTTTTTTGTTTTACAAATTTAAAATCTTTTCTGTTCAACTTTATTAAATAAACGATCTACTTAACAAATTTTGTTACGTAGATCGTTTATAGGTTTTCACATATCTGAAGAAAGAAATTAAATTTTGTGCATTGTATAAGTTTTACTCGAGAGAGAGAGAGTCCTTTCATTCTCAGATATTTACTGATTTGTCTGCAGATTTAAAAATAAATAAATAAATAAATAAATTGCATTTAAGCATAGAAGTGAAACAAATCTTATATGGCGTTCAAACTGACGACTTAAACGTGTTTAATGTGCTTAAACACGTTAAATGAACAAAACCAGTTCGAAAACCTGTTCATTCACATGCAATTGTTGTTGGAAATTAAACGTGTTAAACCATTTAACATGTTTTGAAACGAGTTTAACGCAAGGTTGCATCCGAAAGCTTTCTATGAAAAAGCTTTTTTGTCAACTGAACACAGTGCGCACCCTAACCACAAACCAGAAAAAAACATCCCTACAGATTCAGCTGTCAATTTATCACAACAAAACCAATCAAACATTGAAAATGTGAAAATTTTGAAATATATAAAAATTATCGTTTTGCTCGCACTGCTTTCATTCCATTCATTGCTTTTTTGTGGAATCTGAATACAAGGCGTCTAATATTGAATGAAGTTGAGTACGATGCCGTGGTTTATGAAATATGCGCCAATATTGCGCTCGAATTATGCTCCCAGCACATCAGTTAACAAAATTATTTGTTTGTTGTTTGTAAACAAACTGCTGTCAAATTAAACTTCATTGAGCAGTCTGGACGGTTGTGTTCAATAAAAAGCTCTTTTTACTTAAACTAGTTTAAATGAGTCAGTTTGAACGCCATATTAAGCTAATGAACCAACGAGCAAGGCATACCCTGTTAATACTAAAAAACATTGTCTTGATTCGAAAAATATGCAAAAGCAGTCTTCTAGCTTCTGAATGAAGAATTAATTAAAAAATTAAAATTAATGAAGAACTTCTTCCGATAATAATACCTTTTCATATCCGTGCTGACCAGACATGAACTCTTTCTGCAATGCGCTGAGACATCTAAAAATGATGGAATGAATGAGATCTCCCAATTGATCGGGTTGATTATGACATTACTAGGAAATATGGACTCAAATTACTCTTATCTACTGACCAGCTATCTGAAAAATTTCTGTGGAATAGAATCTCGCAAGCCAAGTTTCGTCTTTGCTCTAAGAAATGAAACCTTTCAACCAGTTTTAAGAATGTTGGTTGTTGCTAGTAGATACTTTGTTGTTCAATTGGCTTGGATAAATAAATATTTACTTGTGACAAACATAAGTTACATTTTCACGATTTTAAAATAAGTTTTAAAATGTTTTGTGGAATGTTTTAAAGCGCCTATTTGTAAAATTGGTTGGTAAGGATTTCTTTCAAACGTTTCGATTAAGACACAACGAAGCTTATTTTGCGAAAAGCAATGGCAAATTTGAAACACATTAAAACATTTGTAGATTGAAATTTGAACTTTTACGTACTTAAGTTAACTAAAGTTTACTTACTATAATAAAAAAAGGTGTGGCATGCCCCTTAAGTATGGTTAGGTTTGCGTGGCTGCTTTTGTATGAGACACACTAAGGTCTACATAGCTCGTTATGATATTACAAATTTCACCTGTTAATGTGTCTGCATGATTGGATTTTCAAGGTTTGTAAAATATAAATTTTAAATGGGTGGATTTTGGGTATCACAACGGCGAGGAAGGGTAGAAAGGGACCTACAGTATACCTTCGAGCAAAGAATATGAAGTGCTCCTTTTCTTTACTCCAAGTCTGAACAGTGCACAATTGCTCATTCTGACTTTTGAGGCTTTGAAAATCATAGATACATAACTTTTAATCGAATAAGAATAACGTTAACATTTTTTTTGCTTTTAACCAGAAATTCGTTATGCAATTATAATTCGAAATATAAATCTGATCGAAATACAGGTTTCTGAGATAAGTTTTGTTCAAATGTGGCTTGCTCCAAATGAGGACAAATTAGAAGAGAAGTCTGATTCCAAAAATAGTAAAAACTTAAAACAATGAGGAAATATATAAATGAGGAAATTTTTTTCTTGAAATATAACACAATTTTGATAGACAAAGTATATATATTTTAATATTTTTTAAAATATATTTCTTTTAATATATCTTTCAACTGATGGTTTATTCGAAAAGGGGAAAGATAGGAAAATTTAAATGTTACAAGTAAAAAAAAAAATAAGATCTAAAATAAAAATAAGACGATCTCAGCCACTGAAATCTCTTACATGTCTTTGCAACGTATTTATTTCTGTTTCTTCTGGCTTCTTTTATATTCCGTATAAGTCTTAGTTTTAATTTAATGTTTTTTTCTCTCGCAAAGTTCCATATAATCTTTTTGCAACAACAACAAACAATTATATACATATAGGTATGTACAAAATTATTTTCTAAAGACGCACGCAGCAGTTGGGGCCAAAGTTGAGCATTTAAGGAAAAATAAAAGAAATAAATAACAAAAGTAAAATTCGACTCGAATGAAACACTTTCAAATGTTTGAGCCAATGTGGCGCACATTTATGCGTACAACAACAAAAACAATAGCACATAGAAATACCGAAGAATAATAGCAATGGCAATAACAACAAAAACAACAGTTGGCATTAAGTCGAATCACTGCGTGGCTCAGCTGCAGAAATGCCATTTGGAAAATGTTCGTTTTGGTGGCGTTGCGTTTGCAGTTTGTGGCAGTAGTCGAATGGGAGAAACAGCGTCGGCGACTTGAACGGAAAGCGGCTGCTGGCGGCAGTGTGGGTGAAAATGCCCTCAAATGAATGGCAACCGGAAGTGCTGCATAGCGCAAAGTAAAAGCGAGTGCACCGCGCCATGTAGGGAAATGAAGTAGGAAGCTAAAGGAAGCGACTACGGGGAGACAGCAGAAATTCCGGTGCGGCACTTTAAATTCCAATTAAATGGAAAATGTGAATAATTGCGAAAAGAAGTGCTTAAAAGTGTGTTTGCCAGTGTGCAAACGTGTGAGGTGTGTGTGTGAGAGTTTGTCTACTTGTAAGATTGAACAAACCGAGGCAAACGTAGAGCAAAATGAAGCGCAGCCGAAAGAGAAGAAACAAAAATTATTAATATTTGCATAGGAGGATACACACACTCAAACATAGATGTGCCACACATGAGCGCATCGGTGGCAAAAAAAATTATTGCAGTCACATAAAACATACAGACGCACCAAAATTATGTATGTACAAACCCAAACACACACACATACAGCTCTATGCACTTTTGCTTGCTGACAACGTCACCAGCTCCGGTGTCATTTTTTGTTTTTACGCTTTTTCATTTCGCCTCATTCATATTGCTGAGTGTGCTTTCGTTTATGTAACGTCGCTGTGTGTGTGTCGTCTCTATGTGTGTGTCTGTGTGTGTCGCGCTGTGTTTGGGTAGAAAAGCAAACAAAATTGTAGAAAATTCAAAAATTCACAAAACTTGCAACACACAGCCGCACTAACCCACACAAATACACCCATACACTCACACACACACACACACAAATGTACACTGTGGCGCCAAGCTGAGCGCTGACATTGCTGCCATAGCTGCCGCAGCACGATAAAGTGAAAATTTTTGTTAATTTTTCCTTAACGGTACAAACTTTTTGCATAATTGGCCTTTTTCTGGGACGCTGTAGCGTTGACTGGCGTTTGCAAGGGGTGTGGAAGATGTATATTTGTTGTGCCAACTATTTGGGTTATTTAAGCTGAAAATTGTTGTTGCTCATACGTCAAGGTGTGCGCATGTCGACTGGGTAGAGCGTTAAAATTTTAAGTGAACTTCATAGGCGCACAGTGCGGAGAGGGGAAAGCTGTACCGGGCTGTTTCGGCAAACTTTTCAGTTTAGTTAAAATTTTTGAATGGCAAATTTTGCAGCAAGTGCAAAAGTTTGGGTTGCGGTGGCATAGTAGGCGACGATTTGTGATGAATGTGTCGAATTGGGGGCTAAATGTGTGTGGAGGAAAATTGACTGAAAATGAGGTCAAAAATTTTTGTTGTTGTTGTTGTTGTTAGTTGTTAATCAACACTTTGCTAAGCTTGCTACTGTAGCGTTGATTGTAGGAGATAGATTCAGTGAGGTATATATGAACAGTGATTAAGTGTAGTGAAATTTTAAATAGTTGTGGGTGACTGCGTTATGTGGTGTAAATTTTAACTCGATTGGTATGAGACTCAAGCGGTTTGTGGTTTTCTATTTTCAAAATATGAATTTGAATACAACTTCATAGATATATTTAGTTAGTATAATATTGCAAATGGTTCGAAAGTAATAAAAAAAGCCGGAAGCTGCAGTTCTAATGAAGCACAAAAATTCTAATTTATTTGTGTATCAGTATTTTAAATAGTCAAAAGATACAAAATTAATAAAGCTAGAACAATGAAATTTTGACACGTGATCAAGGAGATCTTGGGTTTTAACATACTTACTTGTCAAGAAAATTCGACATAAATTTGCAAGGATATAAAGGATTTAAATTTTCAAAGGACCGTTTTCATATCCTTTTTTTACAAATAAATAAAAAATCAATTTTATTTGAATTTTTGAGTCATTCCTCTTTCTTTTGATATACATATCGCTATATTCTAACGAGGTTAAGTATTTTTTATATTTTTTTTTCTTTTTTATCCCCTTCAAAATTTTGAAGTCCTTTTAAAAGGACAAAGGATGTAGAAATGAAAACCTGAGTACGCAGTATTACTATATTTGGTCACTAGTTCCACGCACATATGGATTTTTCCCGGTGTGAAAAATGCTGTCGCACGGTGTTATCAAAGGTTTCTCGGTCCCACAGACCAATAAAGAGAGGTTAAAAGTTTATTTTAGTCAACTTATGTACAATTTACTGACTAAGTTTTGTCGCTTTCCAGCAGCCTTTAAGTGCCTGTGTACAGTTGAATGAGGCAATGAGAATTGCCCAAAACATACAGTGGCACTTTGCCTTCAATCCTCAGAGTGAAGTGTACTGGGCTTCCATCCCAGTTGTGTGTTCAATTCCTACCTAATTTGAACCCGCAGTTTTCCAAAATTTTAATTTATTCATCTAATTCTATCTTTCTAAATGCTTGTAGCGCAGTACCATACATCACTCAAAGTTACCTCAGCAAAGACATCAACCTCTGTGTTTTCCAATAACACTTCCTGCATTGCGCTAACGAATGCATACAGAGAGCGCTCTACACAGCTCAGTAAAAAAGTTTGAAATACGGAGATGTTTTTTCTAAAGTAAACCAAGGGGCACTGTGTCAACTAGGACTGCTAGCAATAGGCTAATCACTCATCCAGGCAGAACTTTCATTGATTAAAGTAACCAACACAAAACATTAAATCTTCCTGGCTTCCTATGCTTTCAAGCGAACTGAATTAGGAGAAATATATCTGTGGAAGCTTCACCCAATGGAAATGTCTAATTCGTTTTAATATGCATTCATTATGTTTGGTTACATTGCGCATTTACTTAGTTACTTAACAACCTGTAACCGAGTTACGACCTGCCACAAATTTCTGCTTTGCACGCGCCTTTTCCACTTGGCTACACAAAGAGACGATGGGGTGTCTTCAACTTGGTCCTTTCACGTGAGACACGGTCTCCTCTTTGCCGTTGACCTTCAACTACTGCGTCGAACAATATTTTTCATTGTCCATCTGCCTCGTTGATTTATGTACAATGAGATACTTTGTTCATATTAATTAACTTTTGAATCAAAAGGACTAATAAAAAAGTGCTCATTATTTTGTACCATTTTGCGTCTCCTTTTCCTGAGCCTATGTTTCATCTGCTCATTTAATTATCGATATTACATGTTTCTCTAAATTAATTGAATCTTGACATTGATAAATTCAGTTTTTAAATTCAAAGTGTCTGCTTATTAAAAATGACGTGGAACTTAATAGAAAATTTAACAGAAGCGGAAGCATGAAAATGCAGTTTGTTGTAGAAGATTTAAAAGATTCGGCATTGACCAAATATTCAGCCAAACTTTGGCCGGTATTTTGTCAAACCGAATATTCGGTTGGACACTTTTTCAACTATATTTTAAATGAAATAATTAAAATTTAAATTATTAAAAATAAAAATTTAAATTTAAATAATGAAAATCATTCAAAATTTTAACAGTGACTTATTACATTATTTGGTGGGAAAGAAAGTAATTTTGGTTTTTTACTTTGAAATAAAGCTCCAGTTTTTTATAATGGTTTTTAATTTTTTAATTTTGGTATTTTCTTTAAAATTCTTATAAGCTTTTGTTTTAATGAATTTTAATGTTTTTATCGGGTTCTACAAAATTTGAAATTAAAAAAATTAAGAATATGAATTTAAATTTAAATAAAAAAAAAAAAAAATTACATTATTTTGTTGGAAAGAAAGTCATTTTAGTTTTTTAGTTTAAAATAAAACTCTACTTTTGTATACAACAAATGAACTAAAGTTCACTAGAAAGAGCATTGCGGTTATTTTGACGATTTTTCATTTTTAAATATTTGTATTTTCTTTAATATTTCTATGAAATTTTGCTTTGACGAGTTTTATTTTTTTCTCGGGTTCTACAATTAGTTCTGCAACAAAGGTTCCACAATTAAAATTCGCCAAATTCGATGTGTATTTTTCGAGATATCAACGGATATAATATGCAGTCTTTGTTGGTATGGAAAACTTGCGGTCTTTTTAGTGTTAAATATATTCAAAAGTAGCTTTTTTAAGTTTTTATCGTATATGATTATCACCGATATGCACTGAAAGTGTAGAATCAACATGAACACTTAATCTCTGGAATTTTAAGAATTGCTGATAACACTACTCGACAAAAAATGGGTTCATCGCGTGCTCCTAAAAACTAAAGTATATTTTAGACTAATCTTTGGCTGATGAACACGAAACTGAAAATCAACAAAATTTCTTAAGAAGCCTTTTCGAAAAATCTTTGGAAAAACACATTCTTTCCCTCTTATTTCAGTTGTGAGCAACATATCTCGTAAACCAACCATCCAACCAGCACATGATATCCTGGTACACAGATGGCTCCTTAACGGAGGAAGGTACCGGGATAGGAGTATATGGGCCGAGGATAAGTTACCCGGAACCTACGGGAAAGCACACCACTATCTTCCAGGCGGAAATATACGCCATTGGAAGGTGTGCTCACTTCAATCTGGTGAAGCATTACCGGAACCGGAAGATTGCCATTCTTTCTGACAGCCAAGCGGCAATCAAGGCTCTTAGATCCTACCAGGTGTCCTCGAAACTGGTATTGGAGTGCCTTGAGAAGCTGCATGAACTTGGCCGTTACAACAAGGTTTGGGTGCTTTGAGTTCCGGGTCACACCGGCATTGGAGGGAACGAACGGGCTGACGAGCTGGTAAGGAGGGGCGCTTCCACACCCTTTGTCGGCCCAGAATCTTTTTGTGGGTTGGGAAAAGGAGCTTCCTCCATTCTACTGAGAAAGGACGAGACAACCAGAGGGAATCAATACTGGGAAAATCAATCAGGTCTAGAGCATTCGAAGCTGGTTATCGGATCCTACAATAGAAAACGATTCAAGGAATGTATGATTTTATCAAAAAATAATCTTAGGATTATCACGGTAATGCTTACAGGGCGTTGTACAGGGTAGGCCATTGAAAGTAGAAGCATCTGGTAACCCTATAACTTTTGACAGAGCTGTCAGATCGACTAATGATATAGCGCGTTGGAAGCGTCATTCCAAGGCAATTTATACCATGGAACAGTACACTCCAAAAGAATGTGCTGAAATTGTTCAGCTTTACATTCAAAATAACTTCTCGATTGTGAAAACCAAACGGCGATTATGAGTGGCCACCGAGATCACCCGATTTGACGCCGCCAGACTTTTTCTATGGGGCTACTTGAAGTCCAAGGTATACACCAACAAGCCAAGGACACTAGCTCAACTCAGAGCCAACATACGCCGCGAAATAAGAGCCATATCGGCCGATACACTGGCAAAAGTGATGGAAAATGCCGAAAAAAGGGCACATTTTGCGGCCAAAGCTAATGGTGGCCATTTACGCGATATCATTTTCAAAAACTAACTAGACAATTTCTCCTTGGACCAAAATAAATGAATATCGAGATGAAAACAAAAAAAAACATTTTTTTCCTCAAAAACAAGAATGGCCTTCCACTTTAAATGGCCTACCCTGTAGATTGAACTATCATCTTCATCTTGTAGATAGAACTATATCACCGTGAAAACGAGTATTGCAGGTTCTGCTTGCAGGAAAATTAGACTGCAATACATATGCTAGGAAAATGCCCCAAGAGAAAGAAGCACCTGGGAGACCATCTCGTATCGGGTGCAGACTGGATATCCAGAAGTTTAGGAAACATACTAAAATTCCTTTCGGCTACTGGACTCACTGATAGTCTTTGAGGTCCAAGAAGGGGATACAATAGGTCTACTAGGTCGCAGTGCCAGTGCCAGTCTACTAGGTTGATGGGGACAATATCAATAATAATAAAAATATTTTTTCAAACAAATAAAATCTGCTTTGAAGAATACATAGTTAGGTTGATGTATGAGGCAGTTGCCAACAAAAGCTCTACTTTTAAAAATCCAGCCATTCCAGTACGTTGTGAAAGTCCCAAACTAGTATAAGAAAACACAAAAATGTTGCTTCATATCAAAGAAAACCCGACAAACTTACACATTTTCCACATGAAAATACATTGTTGTGTGTAAGCGAAGCGAAGACGAAAACTCGCAATTACAAAATTTTGGCAGCAGCCACCGCAAATATTTGCATTACATGCAATTAAATTTATAAGTTGATTGTCATAATTTTGCTAATGTTGTATAAAACTACACACTCACATTCACACACACACACATACGCAAATATACCAGCGAAAAGTGCAGCGCACAATTTTGGGCAAACGTGGCGCTTATTTTGCTTATTTGAAAAAAAAGAAAATCTGTGTAATGTAATGAAAAAACAAAAAAAATAATAAAAAGCAAAAAATAAAATTAAAAAATAATAAAATAAAACACGCAGGTGCTGAGCTTATTAACTTTTTAAGCATTTACAGCACATTAACTGCCCCGACACAAAGACACACACACACACACACACAGCGAGGTGTTGGTGTGCGAGTACATGGACCGCCAACCGCCGACCGACACGGCATGTAGTGCTTTGCCTGTACACACGATGACATGACAGTCGAGAGTGGAAATTATTTAAATGAGCATCGTGCGTGAATAAGGGAGAAAGAAGGCAATGAAGGTTGCCGTTCATGTACAGCAAAAATTCTCGCATGCAATTTTAATGATTTTGCATGCATTAATAAAAAAGCGTAAGAAGCGAGAAATGAGCGCACACGCGCGATTACATGTGCAAGCGTGAGTATGTACATACATATGTATAGTATATATGTATGTATTAATAGTACTTGTATGTATGTAGTACAACATGTATGTATTTGTGCGTGCGTGTGTTTTTAAGAAAAAAACCAAACTCACATTTATGTGGCAGCGGCAAACTAAATTAATTTCATTTTTGTTGGGCGAGTGAGAAGTTTTCGTGAAAGCAGAGCACAATTGGCAACAAAATAAATGTGTGCCAGCAGCCACGTAGCCAGCAATCGACCAGCCAGTGGCCGGTTTAGTCAAGAAACATTAGTGGCAAACTGGCCGCTTGCAAAGGTTGCACGTTGTGGCAGTTTTTTTGTTTATTTTTCTTTTTAGCGTAGTTAGTGTTGTTGTAAAATACACAAACGCACGCACACTTTTACACACACTGTGCATAAGTTATGATTCAGTAGAAGCTGAATGGGCAAGCTGAGGCAGGCAAAAGGACCCACGGATGTGCTTACGGACAAACGACTACTTACACGCCCTCACTGGCAACACGTGTGCTGGTCCGAGTTCAGTTGTACTTGTATAAATATCTACAAGCTATATACTCGTATCTATGTTTCTGTACTACCCGGTGATTTCACCATTGCGCTCTCCCTGACTGGTCATGTTCAGTGTGCTTCAAGGCGCAAATAGCTACAAAAAGTTTTTATAAAAAAAATTAAACTAGAAAACTTCAAAAACAGCACATAGTAGCACACTCAGGGGGCAAGTTGAATGCGGCTAATGTTTTAACTTGCATCCACATGCCACATTAGCATACAACGCCACAATAAAAACTACGACAACGACGATGCAGGCGATGGCGTTGCCAATGACGATGTCGATGCTCCGTTCGCTCTGATCGTCCTTTTGTTTGTCCTAAGCTGCTACAAATTCCTTGCACTGCATTTGGTTGCACGTTTATTTACTGCCAACTAATGCCGCCGTTGTGTGTGTGTGTGTTTGTTGTCCATATTGCCGCACTCACCTCCTGTCTCGAAAGGGTGGCGTATCCTGATATGGCAATTTATTTGCCGCACCTTTTCGACTGCTCTGTTTTATTTTATTATTATTTTTTTTACTCTCTACACATTCTAAACTGTTATTTTGCTATTTTTACATTTTTTATTTTATTATTTTTGTTTTGCAGCGCGAAAATTTAACAGCAAACGTCCGCACGTGAGCTGAAGTTGACTTGTATGACTTGACAGCGTGTACACTTGAGAAGAAATGTTAGTATTCTTAGTTTTCAAGTATTTATTCTTTTAGTCATTATTCTGTTCTTATTCTAGCTTCTGGAAGATTTTTGTTGTCAGAACTGTCTTGTTTCGTTTTCTTCTTTAGTTTTTACTTTTGAATTGACTTTATTGAAGATATGTGGATACGTATGTAGGTAGGTAGTTAGGTAGGTAGGAATGGATGCGCCAAAGCGGAGCCAAATTAGGCCATTAAGGCCCATTATGATTCCATAATCAATCGAACTTGAATCCACTCACTAATTGAACCAGTTTGAGCTCTTGAAGCCCAGAAGACTGTGAATACTCCTATCGATCATTTCGGTTTCGGTGAGCATGTGGTATGAAAACGGCGTCTATGCGCTAATTGTGACTTGCAGGGGGCTGTGAGTCACTTCAACCAACCACTTCAACCAACCAACCAACCTATCGACCATATCACTTAGATTTTTGAAGAAGAGTTTGTTACCCCAGTGAGACTTCCTTCTGCTAGATAATGCAGGATCAGTGCATAGAAGGTTCCCTTCCTCGTCCATATATCTTCAACAGAAGTCAATGCAAAGCAATCCCAACCTTCTTGCGTCCAAGTGAATTTCAAAACCCCCAAAATGAAATCCTGTGTCCGCCACTGTAGGGACCATTCACAACTCCACCTATGGTTATCATCTGGTCCAATTTACATAAGTGAGAGAAAGCTCTCTAAGACTGTCTTTTGAAACCATTTTTATTTCCTTCAGCTTTGCCTTTACCATAGCTTCTCAAAGTTTCGTCATCTTTCCGTATTTTATGAATTTCATGTTATTATTTTCTCCTTCTCTTCTTCTTCACTTCAAAGATTTTTGCTTTTACTTTGACTTTATTTTGTTATCCTTTTTTATTTTATTTTATTTTATTCTATTTTATTTTATTTTATTTTATTTTATTTTATTTTATTTTATTTTATTTTATTTTATTTTATTTTATTTTATTTTATTTTATTTTATTTTATTTTATTTTATGTTATTGGATTTTTTAAATTATTTTTTTATTATTTTTAATTAATTTCTTCTTCTATTCAAAGTTGCTTTTTTCGTTTAGATTTAATTTTGTCTGCCCTTCTTACTCTTTTTAACTTCACTTCTCTTCTCAAACTACTTAAAGTTTCTATTTTCAAGTTTTTTGATTTAATCGGCTGTCTTTTTTTTATAGTTCTAACTTTAATTACCTTTAAAGCTATCCCCCATTTTTTACTGTTTTCAAGTTTAAGGGTTTTTGGACTAAAAATGTTTCATAACTATTTTCAATTTATTTCTGCCTTTTTTTGAAAAAGTCCTCATTCACTCCACTCATCATTCATATTTTATCATTCAGAATGATGAATGAATGAAGGAAAAATCAATAAAAATTATTTGAATTCATGATTCGATATGGTGAATGATCATGTAACGTAACAGAAAGAAAAATCTGTGGAAAATCATCATTCAGACTTCATTATCCAGAATAATGAATTCTGAATGATGAAATCATAAAATCATAAAATCATGTGATTTCATCATGAAATCATAAAATAATTTGATTTCATCTTTCGTAATAATGAATGATATCATGAATCATTTAACACAACAGAAAGAAAATTCTGTGCAAAATCGTCATTCAGTTTTCATCATTCAACATAATGAGTTCTAAATAATGAAATCATAAAATCATTTGGTTTTATCTTTCATAATGATGAATGATATCATTTGACCCAACAGAAAGAAAAAAATTTGCAAAATTTTCATTCAGTCTTCACCATTCAGAATAATGAATTGTGAATGATGAAATCAAAAAATAATTTTATATCATCATTCGTAGTGATGAATGATATCATGAATCATTTAACACAACAGAAAGAAAAAAATGTGCAAAATCTTCATTCAGTTTTCACCATTCATAGTAATGAATTGTAAATGATGATTGAATGATATCATGAATCATTTAACACAACAGAAGGAAAAGTCTGGACAAAATCATCATTCCGACTTCATCATCCAGTATAATGAATATTGCATGATGAAATTATGAATAAATGAATAAATGAATGAAATCTAAATGACGAAATCAACCTACATATAAACTGTTCTGAAATCTGAATGATGACATTATTCTTTATAGATTTTTATTACATCATTCTGAATGATAAGGTGATTCCTCATTCTTCTGCTGCTTTTTGAATGATGAAATCGTTATTCATAGATGTTTCTTCATTTTCAGAATGATGACTTCTGAATGATAAAATCATTCTTCATAGATTTTTCTTTCGTTTTATGAATTCTGAATGATTAAAGCATTCTTCAATTTTGTATGATGATTAAGTAATTAGATATAGATTTTTCATTCGATCGTTCTCCTTGATGAAATAATTGTTTATGGGTTATTCTCATTTTTCATACAAGTTTCTTTCTTTTTATGCCTTTCGAAGTATAAAATCATCAATATTCATAGATTTTTCTATCTCTTGATGAATTTTTTAAGATGAAATCATTCCTTATAGATTATTCATCATCAATCATTCTGTTTGATGAAATAATATTTTACAGCTTATTCTTTCTTTTTCAGAATGACGAATTCTGAAAGATGAAATCATTCTTTATAGATTTTTATTACATCATTCTGAATGATGAGGTCATTCTTCATTCTTCTGATGCATCCGTTATAATTTTTCAAAAATGTTTCTTCTTATTCCTTTTTTAGGATTAAATCATTCTTCATAGGTTTTTCTTTCTTTTGATGAATTTTTAATGTTGAGATAATTCCTTATAGATTTTGCATCATTAATCATTCTGGAAGATGAAATCATTATTCATTGATTTTTGGCTTTTTGATAAATTTTGAATCATGAAATGATTAAATCACAAAATCATTCAGTTTTCATTTCCACCTATAGAAACTTTTCTAAAATTTTAATTATAAAATTATTCTTTATAAATTTTGATTACATCATTCTGAATGATGAGGTCATTCTTCATAGATGTTTCTTTTTTTTGATGAATTTTAAATAATGAAATCATGCTTTGCACTGATTGATGAAGTATTTTTTTTATTTTTAAATTAGAGAGAGAACTCTTCATAATAACTTCTCATGAATGAATAATGAATTCCGAATAGCAAAATCCTTCTCCATAGATTTTTCTTAACTTTTCAGAATGATGATTCCTGAATGATGAGTTCATTCTTACAGTTTCTGGTTTTTGTTAATGAATTTTGAATCATGAAATGCTGTATTCTGATTGATGAAGTATTTTTAAATTATTCGCTCTTTTCACAATGACGAATTCTGAATGACAAAATGATTTTATAAAATTTGTATACAATTATTCGGATTGATTAAGTAATTTTTTAATGAATTATTCATTAATTATAAAAATCCAAAACAATGAATTTTAATGCAGCGTTCCCATTATTTTTCGTTCTTTCTTTCGGGCTACTTCTCTTTGCTTTTTTTGTTTTACTTATTCTCGCGTGAGAGATTTTCTCAATTTATTTAAATATATATTTTATTTAAATGTCGCTAGATTTCTTCTCCTTCCCCGTTTTTCGTTTTCTTCTTATTATTATAATTATTTGATCCTTTTGCTCTTGATCAATTTTTTCTTAATTAATGATTCTTGTAACAAATTGTGTACTTGTATTTGATAGCCACTGTGACTTTATTGACCTAAGCTAAGAGCTATCTCACTACTTTGCTACATACATACTCGTACACCTACTACACATCTGTATGTACGTATGTCTACTTGAAAACAATTTGTCACCAACATTTTTGCTGGTGTCATCGCAACTAAGCTCAACTATCAAACGGGCTAAAAGAGCATATTTGTTTAGTAACATCCTCATTGCTGCTGCAGCAAATATGCGAATGAATCCGCCCATTCACCGACACCGACACACCAATGGTGCCTCACCCATCACTATCACGAACACATGCACACATACCCAGCCAACATTACTGTGCAAAAGTCAAGTGTTTGCTTACACAACACTTTGGCCATGTTTACTGACACTATTTTTATCCACTGAATATTTTTACAAGAATTTATAAACATGCACGCACACTCACACATCACACACACGAATATCCCTAAAGTGTGCAATAAAAACTTTCAGTGAATATGTAAAAATCGTGTAGCTTGGTAAAAAAAAAGAGATGAAACACAAAATTATAAAAACAAACTTGTAGCATGCGAATCGCGTTTCATGCAAACACGCATAATTTCGAAAATATTTTATTCTATTAATATTGAAAAATGTCAGTAAGAGAATATGTTAAAAAAAAATTTGAATATGTGTAAATGTGTTGTCATGTCAGCTGCAAGTGGCAACTATGCAGCAACATTTTAACACATTTTCACACTGACGACAAAAAAAGATTAAAAAAAAGAAAGAATTAAAAAATAATCAAAAATGCATAAAACCAGCTCACATGGCGCATAACTTAATGAAAAGGACATGCAAAAAGACAGCCAGCTGAAAAAATTGTGCTGCTGACTTGACAAAAAATGTAACGCATAAAATTAAAAAACAAAATGCCAAATTGATGTATTATACTGTACTCTCCTCTATCTGCTTGTGTGGTTTTTGTGTTTGTTGTTGTTGTTGTTGTTGTTATTGTTTATGCATAAGCACACGCTGCAGTGTGTCTCAACGGCTGGTTTGGGGCGTTTGTTATGTAGCTTCAATTAATTGAATTGAATTGCATTTGTTGCCGTAAGCGACCAGTACAAACACAACAACAACAACAACAACAAGTTGCATAAGCTGCACACACGTGTGCTGAAGTATTGCTATGTTTGTTGTACGTATGCGAAAGTCAAACTTAATAGACACCACTGCGTATGAGTGATTTTTTTATTTTCGAGGATTTTATATTCATTTGCGTGCGTGTGTGTGTGTGCGTGTGCATGTTTGAATATGGCGATAAAAATTGTCAATGAATTGTTTTAAATGTTCATGACAGCAAATATTTGACGAAAAAAAAAATAATAAATAAAATGAATGCGAAAATGATATAAAATAAACAGCTTATGGCAAGTTACAGTGAACTTTTAAGTCATGTAAACTGTTATTGTAATTAAAATGTTTTTAATTAAATTTCTACATTTAAGGTTATTATTGTTGTTTTAACTTCCTCTCCATGTTGTACATTGTGGAATTTTTTTCACCGTTTGTTATCAGTGAAGCAGTGAACTCTCCCTGAACCTTAGTGTCTTCTTGTTTGCTTTGATTTTCTTATCGCTCCATCCCCTTTTCCATTTCTTTAGACATTTTTTAATACTGTTCTTTGCACTCTTTTTCCATTGTCCTTTTCACCTCTTCACGTCAACTCCATTTTCACCGCATTCTACATGTTGCACAACAATGCGCCGAGTTATTGTGCCATCACTGGCGACATACTCGCACACATGGCGGAAATCATTCATCACAGAAACATACAAACACACACACATGCACGCTTGTTGAAGTCGCGCTTTCATGCAGCAGCAGCAGCAGCAATATTAAATCATAATAATAAAAAATGCACTCGACGCGAATTGCAGCACAGCGTGAAGTTGTCACGCTACCAGCGCCAACTACTCCACGAAACCGATAAGACGACGCCGGCGATAAAAAGGAGTTTATTTTTTAATACAAGCTGAAGCATAAGAAAGCGAATAAGAAGCAGACAACGATGCCAAACCTATACTCGCACAAAAGTGCATGCACTCATAGCAGATGTGGAAAGGATGTGACTTGCTCCTGCTTGGGCGTGAGAAAGCATTTCAATGCAGCGTCATTGCTGCATGTGCGCTTCACTCTTCGCTGGGTGAATGGGTTGCTGGGTGTAAGTGGCAGTACAACACAGATGATAAATTTCATGCAATTTTCAAGTGTACAAAGTATTTGCAATCATAACACACTGACAGTATTTCCATCATCGTCACATAAATCTATGCGTGTGTGTGTGCATGCTATGTACACATAAATTTATATGTGTGTCAGTGCGCTTTGCTGACAGAGTGCAGATAGTTGCTTATAAAGTGTCCAATCGTAAGCAAAGTGAAGCGAAAATCATTAATCCTAAGCAGAAAACTACGATCGCAGTGCAGGCAACTCGATGGTGAATCAGTGACTGCGTTTGTGTGTGTGTGTGTTTGTGAATGAGTGAATGTGGCAGTTGCTACTTGAGTGAAAATTACAACATTTACACTTATCACAATTCAAGCACATAGAACTACATATTCTATGAGTGTGTGTGTGTATGTGCTCGAACTAGCTGAAGGATTTTGACAAATATTGATTCTCAAACATTTGGCAAACTATTTAAAGTTAGCTGAAAGTTGTTTAGTTATTTGCTGATGATTGCTGAATATTTTGGAAATTATCATTATTTGGTATTTTAATAGTAGGAATAAAATAATTACATAGAGTTGACTAGGTTAGTTATGAATTTCAAACTGAAAAAATTTCTTACAGTTGACTAGTTGAGTAATGCAATTTCTTCTAGTTGAGTAATGAATTGAGGTATTTTTTGTTCACTCCGCTTACAAGCCTAGGGCCTGAAAATAATTCCTTGTGTTAGTTATGTTAACCGATTAAAGATCTGTCAGGATTCTAGGTGACGGCGCTGCCATTTGATGTCTCCATATGTCAAAGTTTATTACTGGGTTGTGTAGAGACCCACCTTGCACCCATTGCTTTTAATACTAGAAAGACCATTGCGATCATTTTGACGGTTTTTCATTTTGAATATCTATATTTTCTTTAGTAATTCCATCAACTTTTGCTTTTTGACTTTTTTTATTGCGAAAAATGTTATATTTTAGAAAATTTTTTTAAATTAACCAATTCCGATACGAATTTTTCGAGATATCAACTGATGTGATATAGAGAGTCTTTGTAGGTATGAGAAACTCGAGGTCTTCCTAGTGTAGAAGCAGGGGGTGTTGTTGGAAAACGCAGAGGTTAGTGTCTTTGATGAGGTTGGGTGATGTATGCGCTATGTGTTATATTTCTGTTAGTTCAAACTAGCACTGTTAGTGGTGTTGTTGTTGTGTTTTTATGGCTACTTGATATGAGAACCTGATGCGAGCTGCTCAACACAGTTGATTGGAGTGGAAAGGATAGGAGCTGGATATCGCTGAACGGATAGGAAACAATTAGAAAGCGGAAACATTTGATTTAAAATCAGATTAGAAATCGAAGCCACTACCCCTGGAATGGAAGCCTTGACGACTTCACGCTGTGGTGCCGAGACAGATGGAGGACAAATCGTTCTAAATAAGTAGTCATAAAATGATTGGAAAGGCTTTTAATTAGGACAGATTATTTAGCTGGCAATTTCACTTGTGAATTATAATTTAAAAATTATAATTTTTTAATATGTTTTCGTAAAACTAAAAGTAATATAAATATATTTCAAAACTGTAATCGGTAATTTGGTTAGTATTTTTTTAATTCATATTACATTTTTTTTAATTTTTTAAAATTTTAAAACTTTGTTAAAAGAAATAGGTATACAAATATTTCAAAACTGGTTTGCTTGGCTTGCTGGCTAATTTTGGAAAAGTGGCGGTTTATTTCTCAACGTAGTCTCCTTTCAACTCGATACACTTGACCCAACGATCCAACTTCTTTAACCCGTCTGAAAAATACGTTTTCTGGAGGCCTCCGTGGCGGCGATAACCTTCTGATTCGACTCAAATTTCTGCCCAGCGAGTGACTTTTTCAAGTTTGGAAACAAAAAAAAGTCACACGGGGCCAAATCTGGAGAATACGGTGGATGGGGCAGCTGTTCGTAGCCTAATGCGATCAATTTGGCGAATCACCGACCGATATTGTTTTTTTTCCATTTTTCTACAATCCGCGGACACGTTCGTTTCCACACGCGCTCAAAACAAAACTACAAATCCAATATGGCTGAAGTTTTGACAGTAGCCATCCACGAGGATGTACTACACGATAGTAAATTTCTCTTACTATAGTGGCACCATCGGGCGGTGGGGCCGGGTACTTATCGGACTGCCCACGTATATTTCAAGAAAATTTTTCTCAAACGCAGAGTTCGCCAAACCGCGACCAGCGTCAGGCTTCAAAAAACCAAATGTTCAGGTCTAAGCATTTGTTTGAATTGTTTCCATAAAGTATCAGAACTCCTCTTCCTTCTGGGAGATATTAATAGTTCTAGTTCCCAAGTTTCTAATCTTGTTAAAAAAATTACCAGTGATAGTTCTATGGTGGAGAAGTAATGTTTGTTCGGGGAAAAAATGTGGGTGTAGGAAGTAGAAGGCCTACAGGCCTGCTTGGGATACAAAGCCAAAAAAATCCCATATGACATTTTTTTTTTAATTCATTTAAATTTTTATTTGTTTTTATATATTTAAACATAAATAACGGGTAACAGTTTCAGTTCATACGCGTTAGAGACCATAAATAAAAAGGTGTGGGGTAAGGCGAGGGGAAATGTGTTGTGGGGTAGCTTATACACTGCTTTTGGGGGGTGTATAAACTAGGAAAACTAAAAAAAATCGGTATAGGTATATATATATGGTGGTTCTTATTATTTTTTAATACCTTGTTATCTTTTCACACAGATGTCGACAAATCTACTCCATGAAATAAAGGACTAGGGGAGACTAGTTCTCCCATCTACCCCCACAGACTACGGCTTAGTATACATTTTTGCAGTGACATGATCTGTTTTACATTGCGGTGTATCAAAATTTCGGTTCAAATAGAAAAATAATGCTTAAATAGCGAAAAAATATCATCAATGACCGTTAATTATTTACGCTTTACATCCCAAGCAGGCCTACAGACACTCTAGGGTTTGGGTTAGGTAGGAGGAGTGTAACAACTTTTTTTCATAATTTCTTTTTATTTTCTCAAAGAACACATTATCAGCTACTCACCAATCATTTTTTTAGTTTTATTGAGACTCTCAATTTACTTACAAAAATGTTTATTTCTGACACAATTTCAAAAATAATTATTGGCTTACTTTCTCACGAAACTTCAACTTTCTCTTACAATTACTGCCGTTGTGCATGTGGCAGCGTTAACTGACTACATTTATTTGATAAAATGGAGATTCCCCTTTCCAAACGTGTAAAATCAGCTAGAAACATCAAAAGCTAGAAACATCAAAAGGTGTAATTTACAGAATTTTTTTAAGCTTAGGATGTCTATAGGCCTTCTTGGGAACTTGAGGGTTAAGTAATTTTCCGCAGATATAATGCAGTTTTTCCTTGACCAATTCATGTGTCATGTGAGCTCTTTATCTCCTTAATTGCGGCAAATCTCCGTTCTTTTTTAATGGATTTGTTCAGTTTTGGAAACAGAAAAAAATCGCGGCAAATTGCGCAGTTCAAGTCTTACATACATTGGAATGATTGGGCTTTGGTTTCGACGTCATAACTAGATACCCATGTTTCCATATCAGTTGTGATCCTTTTGAGCAAATTTGGATCTGGTCTTTAACGTCATTTAAGAGCACCTGAGCAATGCTCATACGACAATACATTGGGTCAAATTTAAGCATTTCTTGAACAAACTTAATTTGGAAAAAAAAATTTTTTTAAATTGCATGTCATGAGCCAACCGAAATACCAAAATTCTTAGCAACTTCTGTAATAGTGTTTTGACGATTTTTCGTAACAATTTTCTTTGCTGCTTCAGTATTTTCATAGGTGGTTGATCTGCTTTAATGATTTCCTTGACGATATTCATCTCAGAAAAATGCTTGTTAGATTCAAAGCTAAGATCAAAGTACAATAAACATTATGGAGTGACAGGGTTAGCTGGGACACGATGTGCTTTTAGACTTTGTTTAAGTACCTTTTAACTAAAAAAATTTAAATATTAGAAAAAAATTGAAGCTTCAAAATCTAGGAAATGATTTTTTTAGTCAAAGGCAATTGCAGTACTAATATTGCACCTAATATATTATAATTTTTTGAAATTATTACTACCTCATATTTTCAGTAACACTTTCAGTCTGTTGGAATATTTTTGATCAAAGCTTAACTAATCTTTTATCAAGCTTTTCACTTATCATGCTTCATTAAAAACTTGATTGCGTTAACCTTAGCTATCGTTCGGCCATTGGTATTGTTTCAATTGTTTGTTTTTATTATTATTGTATTTTTTTATTATTTATATATTATTGTTTTTATTTCTTGACAGCACCTTTTCTGATTTGCAAAGTTCACAAAATTAACATAAATGTTTAATGAATTTTTGTTTGAATTTTCTTTTAATGTTTTCCTCTAGTTGAAACATAAAAATTTGACTTCATGTTGCCTCCACACTCAATGGCTCCACTCTGCATTCTTCCACCAAATTCCTACCTATTCCACTGATCAAAAATGAATGTCCTGCTCACGGCCACTTTACGCATTCAATTCAATTCAATCTTGCAGTTTACTTTCACATAACAAAACAGCTTCAACACAAATGGCAACATTGCGGCCGAAATTTCCATGGACTATGGCTACAATTTTTATACTTTTCGTAGACTTCTTCAAAAGCTGTTGGCATCCACTTAATGAACTCCTCCTGCGCCACTTTGCACTTTTCTCACTTTTAATCAAAGTCTGGCCGCACTCAACTGCCCACTGGCGTCTCATTAAGCCGCACCTTTTCCACCCCCAACCCCCCTTTCCCCTCACACACACATACCTCAGCCTTACTTACTGTTATATGTACTTGTGATGTTTTTTTTTTCTTGATTTTGTTTTCTACCTGAACTCAAATCTCTGCGCTAATCAAAAAGCAAACAAAAGGAAATTGTTAAATGAGAACAAGCGAAGCACAAAATAAAACAAGCGCAACAAAATCAAAAACGAATTGCAACTAAAGTTTTAACAAAGCATCTTTTTTTCGTCTCCCCCTCCCCCTCCACCAACAGTCAAAGCAAAAAAATAGAATACATTACAACAATAAAATATACAAGTAGAGAGCAGCAAAAAAATACAAAATTAAACAAAAAAAAATATAGCAAAATTCTTGAGCGCTGAAAAGCGAAAAAATGGAAATAAACTGGCCGCCACTGTTGATGTTCTCCATTACAAGTTTATTTTATATTCGCGAGCCGTCGCCACGTCACGCCACGCCGCTCCTGTTGAAGCGCTGAGAAGCGCCTGAAAAAACAAAAATAAAAACAAAAACAAAACACATCGAGCGCTGCTTTACTGCTTTGGGTTTTAAGCAAAAGCAAGAAATCCTTGCAACAAGGATACTTTGGTTTACTTCCACTTGCCTTTTGGTCTACGCCAGCCGGCCACACCGCAAGGACGCAACTTCCAAACGCTGCAAGGTGGAGTGGGAGAGACGAAAGTCGAACGCTTGGAGGGAGACAAGAGACGCGCGCGTCGTTTGGCTATTCCGCGGCCGGCCATGCTTGGCTGGCTGGCGAACTTAAGTGTAATTGTAATCTTATATCCTGGCTGCGCTGTTATTTCTTTTAACAATTATTTGCTGCGAGTGTTTATTGAATAAGTGGCAGGGCAGTGTAGCAGTGGGACAGCGCCGGCCGAGGTGGATGTGGAGGTTGAGGCCCGAAAACCGAGCTGACAGACGTTCAAGCGCTTCTCAACCAGTTTTCATGAATTACCAATCCAACTCGAGCGCTCACTCGTTGCGCTGTCCTCTGCCAAACGCTGACGAAGCTGGCGTAGAAGAATAGAAGACACAAGGTAGGCGCCCACCGGAAATGGCAACTTAAAAAATTTTGCGAACAGCGTTTGTAGTGCAGTCTTTCGTTTTGTTCTTAACACAACTTCAGGAAGAAAATTCACAACAAAATAAAAATATAAAAAAAAAAATATAGCCAAAAAAAATTGCATATTCAGGTAGAGACAGCAGTTGTACGCTTCTACAACGTAGAAAAATGCAATTTTTTTATTTTGCAGTTTGCACTGTGTGTTGTAGCTCAATTCACAAGAGGAAATAAAATACAAATAAAACCCTACAAAGACTGAAGACGAAGAACTATGCAAAAGAAAGCGCCTTAAAATTTAAAGAAATTCGCGTCGGCTTCGCGGCAAGAAACATTCGTTCGTTGATGCAATAAAAACTGAGACAACAGCAAACGAAATATAAAACAAAATTAAAATAAAAGCATAGTAAATCAAGGGAAAGTGGTAGTGCACAAAATTGTAAAGAATTAAGTGCTGCATTTTTGATTTTTTTCTTTCGGTAAGAACACACAAATTCAAATAAAATTAAAACATTGTGCAAAATTCTAAGTAAAAATGGCGCTAAGACGAAAGAAATAAGAAAGATTTAAATTTTAGACGTGATTTTAAGCACTTTCATGAATTCGTTTCATGGCTGTAAGAAAAGAGAAAGAATAGAAAGAAAGAAAGAAATGAAAAACAAACTCAAAAAAACATTCTAACGATTTGAAACAGCAGCTAAATCCATTGTGGTCATTAGTATGGACTCCTTATTAAGTCACCTTTTAAGTCATCTGTTTTGATTTTTATTAGAGAACTGAAAGCAAAGCCGAGGCCTGCCAAATGAACTAACTTCAGCCTAACGCCTCTGCGGTTGAAACATTGAATCCAGTTCACTACGTCATTGATCTTGACTATAAACTTGTATGGTTGTTCCGTTGCGGATTGTAAATCATACTTGGCTTTCTCATTAAGGCTGTTTGAATGGTTAGAAAAATACAAACAGAAGAATAAGAAAACAAGAAGTAAAACTATGTTTTGTTAACATAACTAAAAGATTAATTGTCCAAAGTTCTGCCATAGTCTTCTAATCATCTTCTTCATCTAATCTTCGTTATGATGACTAAGTATATCGTTCATTCAACTCGGGAAGGTCTTTGATCTCAATGGTTCATAACTTATCCTTCTCTATTGATGTTTGTACCAAAATTTCACTCCTCTTCTCGCTAAAACTGGACAACTGCACTGCAACTGTGTCTCGAAGTCTCAGTATTTTCAAGACATAAAACCCGAACACATTGAAGACGGCAGAGACAGGGCCACACGATGACAAGATGACGTCGACTTGAATCATTGCGCTGTAACTTCTTGATTACAATGAAAACAGCAGAAAAAGTACCACAATTATATTTTTTGTGCCTAATCACAAATTCAAAGTGTAATAATAATAAAATCAATTCTAATTCAATTACTAGAATTGATTTATTTTGAATTTATTTATTTTGAATTTGTTGAATTTGAATTGATTGATTTTCAATTAATTGAATTCGAAATTCAATGATTGAAATTTAATTGATTGAATTTGAATTGATTGAATTTTGATTAATTTAATTTAGATTGATTGATTTTGAATTAACTGTTTTTGATTTGTTTAAATTTGAACTGATTGAAATTGAAATGATTGAATTTGAATTGATTGAATTTTAATTACTTGAATTTGAATTGATTGAACTTAAATTGATTGAAATTGAATTGATTGAATTTGAATTGATTGAATTTTAACTGATCGAATTTGAATTGATTGATTTTGAATTAATTGAATTTGGATTGATTGCATTTGAATTAATTGAATTTGAATTGATTGATTTTGAATCAACTGAATTTGATTTGTTTAAATTGAAACTTAAACTGATTGAAATTGAATTGAGTGATTTTTAAGTACTTGAATTTGAATTGATTGAACTTGAATTGATTGAAATTGAGTTGATTGAAATTGAGTTGATTGAATTTGAATTGATTGAATTTCAATTGATTGAATTTGAATTGATTGAGTTTGAATTGTTAAGATTTGAACTGATTGAAATTGAATTGAATGAATTTTAATGACTTGAATTTGAATTGATTAAATTCGAAGTAATGGTATTTTAATTGATTGAAATTGAATTGATTGAATTTGAATTGATTTTAAGTGAATTGATTGGAATTGAATTGGTTAAAATTTAGTTGATTAAAATTGGATTGGATTTGAATTAATTGAATTTTAGTTAATGGAATTTGAATTGATTAAATTTGAATTGATTGAAATTGGATTGACTGAATTTGAATTGAATGAATTTGAATTAATTAAATTTAAATTAATGGAATTTAAATTAACTGAAATTTAATTGAATGAAATCGAATTGATGGAAATTGAATTGGTTGAATTTGAATTGATTTTAATTGAATTGATTGGAATTGAATTGATTAAAATTGAGTTGATTAAAATTGGATTGGATTTGAATTAATTAAATTTTAGTTAATGGAATTTGAATTGATTAAATTTGAATTGATTGAAATTGGATTGACTGAATTTGAATTAAATGAATTTGAATTAATTAAATTTAAATTCATGGAATTTTAATTAACTGAAATTAAATTGATTGAAATTGAATTGATTGAATTTGAATTGATTTTAATTGAATTGATTGGAATTGAATTGATTAAAATTGAGTTGATTAAAATTTGATTGGATTTTAATTAATTGAATTTTAGTTAACTATTATTTTTTATTTTTAGTTAATTAGAACTTGAATTGATTGAAATTGGATTGACTGAATTTGAATTGAATGAATTTGATTTAATTAAATTTAAATAATGGAATTTTAATTAACTGAAATTGAATTGATTGAATTTAAATTAATTGATTTGAATTGAATTTGATTTGAATTTGAATTTATTTTCGAACCACCCAGAACAAAAATATGTAGCCTGCGAAATCGAAAGAGTTCTAGAATTGGCAACAGTCAGAATTGTGGTCTGTGGTCGTGCAGAGTTGTTAAAATAATCGTCTCCATAAGACTGTTTTGATTTTATAATTTTAAATTTTTATTTTTGTATTTGGAAGAGTTGCTTACAAATGCATCTATAATGATGATTAATCATGTGGAGTGACACCTGAAGTTCCCATATTTCTTTATTACTGCACTCTGCTATCTTATGTGGGCTTCCCCGGTCTAAAATAAGAATCTTTCTGCATACCTGTTCAAAAGCTTTTTAAATTAATTTGCCCCAGAAGATTTGCAATTGATTCCCTTCTTCCACTTTCTTCGATGCAGCAAGTAAATCCAGTAAATGAAATTGGTTGCCTCATTCCATCTTTTCAGATCGAGTGAGTTTATTCAGTTGTTTTCCATTCTTTTCATAGCGGAACTGTCGAGATCAACTCTAGGTTCTAGTTGGTAGAAGTCTTTGCCAGACCTCCTCTATGTCCCATACATTTTTGTGCTCTGTTCTAATGTGTTTTTGGGAAAATTATGAAAAGGATTACTTACGATTAAAACAAAAATTCTCGTAAAAATTTAAACCAAACTGCATACAAAAATTCCATGAAACTGGGCTTCATTAATTCAAATTATTCAATTTTTGTTTTCATTTATGTCTTAATGGATTCAAAGCTTAAAACAGCTTTTTGTATTTTTTTTTGTATTTTTTGGAATTTATTTTTAATTTCTATTTAAATCGCATAAAGCTGTGCTAACTAAATTTAAAGTTCTTAATTTAACATTAAAGTTTAAGTAAGTTTTATTTAAGTCCCATAATTGCTGCTAAATAAATTCCAAACCGGCATTGATAATATTTCTCTTTGTTCGTTGGACTCAGTTTGCAAGTGTACGTTGCCAAATGAACTCATTAAGTGAACCAAATAATACTCAGTCGTTTTGTTCTTTGCTATCGGACTGTAAGAAGGCCGATTTGAATCTGACTAACAAATCTTTTGCTTAAAATGCGCAACGCTTTCATAAGGCGACATTATTTATAGGTATGCAAAATATTTTGTTGTTTCTTAGTGTTTTGCTGAATTTATTGTATTTGCTCGCTGATGAATGCGACAACAATTGCTTATGGCCACACAAAAGCCAGGAACACAAACTTGGCACTGCGCGCTCGAGTGGAAAGACTTAGATAGTTGTGCCGGCAGCAGTCGGCAGCAGTGCGAATAAATAAACAAATGCACACAGCATGCAAAACTATGACAGAAAATAATATAGAATGCAATATACAAGAATACAAAATTTAAGCTGTAGTTTGCTGCTGCCAACTGCCAAAGTACAACAATAACAAAAAGTGAGCTGAAAATTGGGCTAAAGCGACATTCACAGCAGTCGAAGTTATCACAGCAAAAGTGCATCACAAGTTTTGTCGAGCAATGCATTGGAGAGGAGAAAGGGCGTCAGTGCAGATTAAAAACACCCACAAACAGTCAAGTTGAGAGAACGGGGGCGCAAGTGCAACCATACAAAATTAACTCGATGTCAATGCAACAAAATTCGATGCGTTGCCTTCTCTCTCTCTCTCTCTGTTGGTCTCGCTGTTTCTCTTGTTCGCTTCAATACTTCTCTTGTTTTCCAATTGCTTTTGTGCACAAAACTCAATTTTATAACATTTGCAAAGCAAATTAATTCGCTACAATAACAATAACAACAACAATCAACATAAACAATGCACGCGCAAAACTTGAACTTTGTCGCTGAGCCAAAAAAGTTGAGCGTTTATTGTAGTTTATGCGCTGGTTGGCATTTCTTTTTTTCCACTTTGTTGTTGCTAAAACTTACAACAATGACAACAACAAAACAGCAACAAAGTAAAGCAAAAATTGTTAACTAAAAGCGGAAATAGAAAATGGCAACATTTTCGAATGTCTGCTTTGGGGCAAAGTTTTACTCGAAGGTGCTTTGTGCTTGTTGCCTCCTCGCTTGCTGCACTTATTACCAGAGTTTTTGTTGTTGTTGTTGGTATGCTGCTGATGCTGGCTGTTTTTTGTTTTGTCATTTTGCGTTTATTGAAAGTAAACGAAATGGAAATGGCGCAGCATATAAAATGGCACAAAAAATGCGCAAACAAAATTTTGAGTAATAGAAAAGCGGAAAAGTGGGGCGAGCTGGTTGAAAAGTTAAATATAAAATAGCAAAGCGTAAAAAAGTAGCAGCAGCATATTGGTTGTTGTTGCCGTTGAATGCTGCATACCATAAAATGTTGCACGCACACATACACACACACTAACACACATACACATACATTGAATTGCTGCTGCAACCTCATAAAGAAGCGAGAAAATAGAATAGTGCCACCGAAAAAGGTAGTAAAAGTCAAAACGTTCAACAACTACAACAACATAGCATAGTAAAACGGAAATTTGACATTTTTGTAGTGCAATGCAATCAGCGAAATGCTGCCTGCATTGCAATGTTTCGGCGGGGCACAGCTGTGCAGGAATTTCGCCTACGCGCTGCTTCACTTTTGTTTCAAATTATGCGCGGGTTGACGGGTGTAAAGGTGGATATGGCATAGCAAAATATGCACATATATGAAAATATTTCAACTTGCATGATATTTGCTGATGTGCGTTGATTTAATGGCAAATTCGAATGCAATAAGCGACATATTTGAGGCCCAAATATTTCATCTGATGATGAATTCTGCTGTCATAGTTTCAAGGTTTGTTGTATATTGAATGAAACTATTTGATAGTCTAAAATTGCTGGCTATGTTATTTATTAATTTTTGTAATTGACTATGAGAGAAGAGTTCATGCAGTCTTGTCGTATGTTGATTTAGTAGAAGGAAAACTTGAACTTTAAATAAATTATTAAGATGACGACAGGTTCTACCTTACTGCCTCTGTTTAGAGTTTTTATTGAATAACAACTTCACAGAAAAATTGAGTACTGATGCACTAATAGCTCTAAAGCTTTATCGTCTTCGATCTTCGGCCATTAGGTTCGTTTAGTAAAAGAAACACAATTGGATTTCAATTGAGTTGCAAGTTTGAATACTGAGGCACTTAAAGCTTTGGAGTTGAAGAATTTTTAATATAGTAGAATTTTTAATATATTAACAATTTTTGTGACAACATAATGCCTGGTTTTCTGTTGTAGTATTAATTTAGGGTTTTTGTTGAATAAAAACTTCACAGTAAGTTTAAGTACTTTGGTGCTTATACTTCTTAAGGTTTTCGAAATGTCATTGTATTTGAGATTTGCATCTTAAACGAGATACTAAATGGTGACCAGTTAGGAACGAAAAAAATAAATAAATTTCAAAACAAACAATTGTGAGAGACATCTAATTAATTGATTGATTAATAACAATAATAATAATAATGATTCTGGCTCTATTTTAAAGCTAAAGTCAAGTCATTATGTATGAAAAAGTACATCATTCAAATGGCCGCCTCACTCGACTTCGTTGGCATTGCTTCAAGCGGTTTGTCAAATTTTTGATCACTTGGTCCAATGCGCCAATGGCGTCTCGAATGGTGATCTCAACTTTGTCTTTAGTGATTGGTTTGTTAGCGTAGATCCACAACTTGACGTAGTCCAAGAGAAAATAATCCAGAGATATCAAGTCGCATGTTTTCGGCGCCCAATTGATGAACGCCCGGCGTGAATTGATTTAGTTCCAGACCCAGTCTCCATTAAAACTTTGATGTTACGACAAAACTCATGTTATGCATTTATAACTGAGCTCGAATTTTGCTAATATTATTTAAAAATGTTCACATGTTCAGTAATTGCAAAATTATTTATGATGAAATAACAAACTGCACTAAATATTTTGACATTTAGACGTCATTGATATCTTTGTCTTTTGATGAACCACAGAAAGCGCAGAATCCTCTTATAACACCGTGCGACAGCATTTTTCACACTGGAAAAAATCCATATGGGCGTGAAACTAGAGACCAACTATAGTAATACTGCGTACTCACTTTTTCATTTCTACATCCTTTGTCCTTTTAAAAGGACATCAACATTTTGAAGGGGATGAAAAATAAAAAAAATTTATAAAATACTTAGCCTCGTTAAAATATGGCGATATGTATATCAGATGAAAGAGGAAAGGCTCAAAAATTTAAATAAAACTGATTTTTTATCTGTTGTTTTATCTGTTTGTAAAAACAGGACATGAAAAAGATCCTTTGAAAATTTAAATCCTTTATATCCATGAAAATTTATAACGAATTTTCTTGAAAAGTAAGTATGTTAGAACCCAAAATCTCTTTGATCACGTGTCAAAATTTCATTACTCTAGCTTTATTTTTTCGAAAGTTATTAACAAAAAGGTGGGAGCTGCAAGTCTAATGAAGTACAAAAATTTTAATTTATTTGAGTATCAGTATTTTAAATAATAAAAAGATACAAAATCAATCAAGCGAGAAAAATGAAATTTTGACACGTGATCAAGGAGATTTTTTACCTTCTTTTCAAGAAAATTCGTTATAAATTTTCAAGGATATAAAGAATTAAAATTTTCAAAGGACCTTTTTCATGTCTTTTTTTTACAAATACATAAAAACTCAATTTTATTTAAATTCTTGAGCTTTTCCTCGTTCATTTGATATACATATCGCCATATTTTAACGAGGTTAAGTATTTTTTATATTTTTGATTCCCTTCAAAATTTTGAAGTCCTTTTAAAAGGACAAAGGATGTAGAAATGAAAAACTGAGTACGCTGTACTACTATGTTTGATCTCTAGTTTCACGCCCTTATGAATTTTTTCCAGTGGGAACAAATTTTTTCATTTTTGTCGCACGGTGTAATTCCTGTTTGGCCAGAGTGCGCGAATTATGTGTGAACACAATTCCACGAAACCTTAAAATAAATTTAAGAAGAAAATTTAAACTAAAAATTATTCTGAGTAGCAACATTTCTTTAGAATGTCGGCCAAAAAAATAAGAATCATTCCTATCAGCAAATATTATATAATCAGTGTAGGTAGTAAGAGATTCTGTACACTACCTGCTTACCTTTGGTACATAAATACATTTATAAATTAGTATTTAAGACAAAAATGTGAAAATTGATGAGAGAAGCTCGATAGACTTCAGGCCGGAAAGACCAACTTAGGCGAATAACTAAACTCGCGAATAAACTAAACTTTTCTGAGTAGAAGAAACCGATATGTTTTTTACATTTCTGGTAAAGCGACGGGCGGGTTCATAGAAGACAAAGGATTAACTCCTCTTCTTTCTCATCTCCACAACTTCTACAAAAGTCATTTGCTAGGTGGCCTAAACTTATTCTTGAGCCGAGAATACAGTATTCGATGATAACTTCGACCACCACACTGATTAGATTGAGCCGAGTTTTGGTGCGCCTTCAGTGTTTGCTGCGTTTTCCTTCCCATCTTAGCAAAGGCCCAGACAGGGTTTGTCGTGGTTTAATTGAAAGAAAATTTCAAAAAAGCA
This sequence comes from Melieria omissa, assembly GCA_963971225.1. Taxonomy (NCBI): domain Eukaryota; kingdom Metazoa; phylum Arthropoda; class Insecta; order Diptera; family Ulidiidae; genus Melieria; species Melieria omissa. The sequence goes on along the minus strand of OZ020269.1, from coordinate 24,172,726 downwards.
ACCTCACATTGAATTTATATTCCCTACAACTAGTTATTCCAAATTTGAATTACATGGATAGATTTCTACCAGAAAGTGTCAAGAAACGTAAACCATAATCTATGATATTCAGGTCAAGTTTACTGTTTGCCAATATCAAATCAAATCCTTGCACAATGAACTGAGAATATCTGCCAACAAAATGGTTAACCTACTTTTCTCTTGGCAATTGGCGACGCTTCGCCAAGTTTAGAGTGACTCGTGCTAAGGTGACAGCCAAAAACACACAAGAACACTTTATAAGAAAAACAAATAGCCTATTTATTGTTGTTGTTGTTTTTTTCTGCAGCTAGTACTTGAAGCCCTCTTGGTGGCCATTCAATATGATCTGTGCGGCTTAGCCACACAAGACACAAACACACACACACACACACAACTAAAAGTGGCTGAGTGTGAGTGAAGTTTGAAGTGCATTTAGCAGTCGAGGCTCGCACACTGTTGTCGACTCGACTTTTGTGCTTTGGTTAAGTTTATGCTATTGTTGTTGTTATTGTATTTGTTGCTATTGTTGCTGCACGTGTGTGCATGTATGTATATATTTGTGCATTTGTATATATTTGTGCATTTGTATGTGTGTTTGTGTGAGTGTGGGAAAAAATACAAGGCGGCCAAGTGCGCCAAAGCTGAGGACCTCAAGTATTTGTATGAGGGATATGAAGGCTTCTGGGTTTGTGTGTGTGTGTGTTAGCTCAATGTACTCACACACTCGCACAAAAGAGGAGTCAGTGAGCGCAGCGACCGGGCACTGCACGCAATATGAAGAATAAAAGAATTTTGCAGCAAGTGCCCCTTGGATTGAGGGGAATGTGAGGTGGAAGGCATTGAAGCGTTCCGTGAAGTAGCGGAACGATGGCATAGAGTGCAAGGCGCACGGACGCACGGACGGACGTTCGAGAAGTGGGCATAATATGGCTGATAAGAAGGTTGTTGTCGTTGTTGCTAATAATGCACACAAACGCCATTATAATTCGAAAAGCCACTCAAAGCCTCGCCACACCGAATCGTTTTCTAAGTGTTTGCGAGTGTGTGGGTGAGTGAGTGAGGCAAGCAGCAAAAGTGCAGCATGCGGGCTTTAGAAAACGTTTCTTATGGCAAAATCGTAGTAAATAGTTTCAGCTACAATGGCATAAAATAAAGCAATTTTCCGCATATAATTTGCTGCAACACAGCTTTGTTTCAAATGTTTGAAGCAATGATTTGCCTCAACTGCTCATTGCCGCATTGCTTGCTTCAGCTGGCGAGGCCACAAGCACATCAAACGTCTAATACAAATGCCAATTAATTTGGCACAATTTGCCACTAATTGGCAACACTTAACCTGGCCCCACTTTCTCTCTTTCTCTCTCTTCCAAAATAAATAAATTTCGAAAAGGCATTAATGAACGCAAAGCTTGGCGTTTGGTTGAAAATTGCGAAATTTGTTTTTGATTTTGTTAAACTATCCAATTAAGTGGATTTTCAGTGCAATGCAACGTCCAAAACGTCAGTAGGCAATTTTGCCAATTTCCTCCATCGACTGCCACGTAAACAGCAAATTCCGCTTGTAAGCTTGAAAAATTTGCCAAATTCTCTTGCAAAACGAACAAAAACAAAAAAATTAATTACAGCAACGGCACCAGCCGAGGGCTGAAGAAATGTGTGTGTGTATGTTTGGCTATTCGCTCGTTTGCTGGCATTTGAAAAGCAAAAATGCACAAATTGCACAAATCCAACATTTTGCCAGCCGACAGCGCGAGCCGCACGTTGAGTGCCTTTTGTCTTGGCGCTGATTTGTTGCCGCTTTTGTTCGACCTTTAACGCCACTTTGCTTCATTTGGCGTTGTTCGTTTGCGCTCTGCGTCGCGTTGAAAAGTGGCCATGCAACGCCAATCCGCCGCAACAGCAAACGGACCGCGCGCGACAGTCAGCAGCCAAGGCGACAGCGTTGTCCGTTGCGCCGCGTCGCATACAAATTGCATTCATTTGAATACGTTTAAGCACCAAATCGTGCACACAAAAATGGCAACTGTCATGGCTGCAGTTAGCAGCAGCACCAGCGGATTCCAGTAAGCGCCGCCGCCACTCGTTGCGCAAAAGTGTGAAATTTGCATGGGGCGCTCAAATCTGTGAACAAGTGGCAACGCTGATTTACCACTTTTTCACTCTTTATGCGCATTGCCGGTCGAGCTTTTCCAGCGCCACACCAAGCAAGTCCATTCGACATCCGTTAGACTTGAGTTTCTAATTTTTCTTTTATTTTCTTCGAAATTATGTAAAACTCGAATTTTTGATTTTGCAACCAGCAATGCGCGTGCCGGCTTTTGTGGGCTGGCTCGCTCACCAATCATTGGTTTATTTAGTGAATTTGCGTAAATTTGGCAAATTTGTGGCATTTGTCGTTGATCATTTGAATTGGATTGGATTGCAGATTTTTCAAGCAATTTGTCATGATTCCAGCAGAGTGCAACGCTGCAAATTTGACAGCGGTGACAAGTGGTAGAGTCCGACCGATTAATCGGCATCGGCATCGGCATCGGCTAGTATCGGCCAATAAAATTGGTATCGGCATCGGCTAGTATCGGCATCGGCCAAAAAAAAAAGAATCGGCATCGGCATCGGCTTCGGCCTTTTTTGGCCGATGCCACATCGGCTTTTTTTGGCCGATGCCACATCGGTTTTTTTTGGTAGATTTTCCTGCTTTTATTTCTTGTTTGTTTTTATTTGCAGCTGAATCGCACTGTCTTTCTTTTTCATATCTCGCTTTGTATATTTATTACATTTTTATTATACGTTACAAACCAGTGTTGCCTGATTAGGGGGTTTCTCCTTAGATTTGTTTGGATTTTATGACAAACACTTAAGGGGACAATATTTTACAGATATTTTTAATCTATTTTTGCTACATCAACACCTTGTTCAGCAATATTGGCTATTGGGTCTTTTGTTAATTCCTTGTGCCAAATAGAATGAGCAATTTTCATGAAATATTTATTTTATGTGTTATAAATTTAATGTATTTTTTTTTTTTTTTTTTTTTTAAACTTCCATTTTTATTACACCTGCCTAATAAAAGGCATCTCGTAATATTCTAACATTATTTGGAAATAATTTATGTACTTAGATCAATATCAGAATATACATACATTTACGAATTTAACAAAACACTAGCGTATAACAATAAGTTAAATCTCAGTTTACAATACATACAGACAGTTTACAGTACATATTTCATTAAAAATGTCTAGATGGTAAGTCAGAAGTTGTAAGTCGTTTAAGCCTTCGGATTCGCCTTTCTTCGATCAGGGGTATATGCTGTATTTCGACGTTGCCGTGATTTTTCATGTCAATAATATGTTTCGTGCTGAGTTTTTTTATTGTTTCTTCAACTGTGCTGATTGAAAGGTCCCGATGCAAAGAGTCGTTTGTGATGTACCAAGGAGCGTCTACTATTTTTCGTATTATTTTTGATTGCGTACGCTGTACAATGTCAACGTTTGTTTTGCATGCCGTACCCCATATCTGAATACCATATCTCCAGATAGGAGCAATGACAGTGTTGTATATCAGTAATTTGTTGCTTAGGGATAAGTTTGATTGTTTGCCTAGAAGCCATTGCAGTTGTCGGAACTTGTTGTTAATCTCATTCTTTTTTTTCTTAATATGTTCACGCCATGTAAGTTTTGCATCAATTGTCATACCCAGGTATTTTGCCTTATTGTCAATTTGAATTGTGCAATCGTCTATTTTAAGCAGGTGCTGGTTAAAAGATCTGTTGGTGTAGATGACTTCTACTGTTTTTTCAGCATTTATCTGGATACCCCAGGTCTTGAACCATCTCACTGTGTCATTTATTATGGTTTGAAGGTTTCGTTCAGCTGTTATAAGTTGCTTGCTAGATGAAAGCAAAACTGTGTCGTCGGCAAATGTTGCAATCATGCTGTCGTCAAAAGAAGGAACAGGTACGTCCGCAGTATAAATTAAGTATAGAAGAGGACCTAATACACTGCCTTGAGGAACACCAGCACTCATAGTGCGCATTTCTGAGTCAGCATCTTGAAATTTCACAAAGAAATGTCTATTTTCTAAGTAGCTTTGCAATAAGTCATAAAAGTCAAGTGGCAGAAAGGATTTTAGCTTGTGGAGTAGACCTTTGTGCCATACACTGTCAAACGCTTTTGCGACGTCCAGATACACTGCCGCACAGTATTTTTTGTCATCAATGTCTTTGTATATCTTATTGACAACTCTGTGAATTTGCTGAGTCGTTGAGTGTTTGCGCCTGAATCCAAATTGGTGTGTTGGAATTATGTTTTTCTGAGTCAAGATGGGGTCAATTCGTTCAATGAGAAGTTTTTCGTATACTTTTGATAATGTTGGTAGCAAGCTTAGAGGTCGATATGATGTTGTCTGGGTTGGGGTTTTCCCCGACTTCACCAGCGCGATAATCTTAGCCACTTTCCAAACCACAGGAAAATATTTTAACCGTGATATTGCATTGAAAACGTTTCTAATATACACATAGGCTGCGTTTGGTAATTCCTTTAAAACTTTGCCGGATATTAAGTCAAAGCCAGGTGATTTTTTACTTTTAAGTGTCATAATTTTTCGTCGAATCTCATCAGTTGTCATTTTAGGTATGGGTTTGTTTTGTATTTCTCGCGTTGTTGGTAATATTATTTTTTGTTGGTCAAGTGGATTTGAAAACGTTCTTTCAAAGTGTTGTGCAAGGATGTCAGCTTTTTGTGTGTTACTTCTGGCCCAAATTCCGCTTGGAGTTTTGATGGGTGGTTGATGAGGTATAGCGTTGTTTAGGTTTTTCGTTGCTCTCCACAGTGAGTAATGTGTTGACATACTGGGCTCTAAATTCGTCAAATAATTGCTGAGTCTATCTTCCTTGTCCTTTTTTAACATCATATTAACTTCCTTCGTTATGTCATTAAGCTTAGCTTTGTCTAGTGGGTGTCTGGACCTCTGCCATTGTTTGCGGAGCCGTCTCTTCTGCTTTATTTTGTTAAGAATGTTATTACTAAGATTTTGCATAAAGCGTTTTGGTCCGAGTGTTGGGGTTGACGCACTTGCAGCTTTGATTACTATGTCATTGAAATATGCGATAGATGAGTCGACATCTTTTTTAAACTTTAAGCGGACATTCATCATAAGATTACGGTCGATTAATTCTCTAAAAGACTGCCAATCAGTTTTAAGGTTATATGGTAGGAATTGTTGTGATAGACGAAGTGGCTGGCTTAAATATGTCAGTATAACGGGGGAGTGGTCGGAAGATAAATCGAAGCAAGATTCAATTGTCATGCAGTCTGGCTCGATGTTGCGAGTAATGTAAAAGTCAAGTAAGTCTGGAATTTTAACTGGGTCAGAAGGCCAATACGTTGGTTGTCCACTACTTATGAACCGGCTTTTATTTTCTTTGATGGCATCCAGTAGGTTTCGTCCTTTATTGTTAGTCAATCTAGATCCCCACATTATGTTTTTAGCATTAAAGTCACCACCAGCTATGTATCGCTTCCCAAGTGTCCGAAGGAAGTTGAAGTAATTTGTTTTGTCATTGTTATATTTAGGCGGGCAATATATTGATGAAATGGTTATTGCTCCACATTGATCTTCGATTTCGATTACTGTTGCTTGAATATTATTTAACTAATGTATTTAAATTCTGAATTTTCTTGTAATTTTATTTAGTTTTTAGTTGTTTATTTTCTCGTTTTTGTTTGTTAATTTGTGATGAATGTGATGAAATGTACTATATATGTAAAGTTTTATAAAATAAGCAGTGTTTTTGATTGAATTCATTCGTGTTTTTTTTTCTATGGAATCGGCATCGGCATCGGCATCGGCCGATTTTCGGCCTTTTGACCGATTAATCGGCATCGGCTGAGAATTGGCCGATGCCGATTAATCGGCATCGGCATCGGCCAAAAAATTTGGTATCGGTCGGACTCTAACAAGTGGTGGCTAAAGAGTGTAAACAGTGAGTGGGCTGAAGGATATTGAAAGTGGTTGAAGGATTTTCTTAGTTGAGCTGGGAACGAGCGCATTGAAAACAAAGTGAATGTTGTTTAATACAAATTAGCTCAATGGTGAGAAGGAAACGGACTTAAAATAGTGAATGTAAAGAATTCTGTTTAATATATCTAAGAAATAAGTGATGTGTTGTTGAAAACTGTAAATCGATCGTTGAGTTGAGTGCAAAAATACGTAACGTTGTCAAGGAAAATACTCGATCGGATACGGAAAACGACTATAATCATCATTTTGAAAATGATCATTACTCATTATTTACTTAGTTTATTGACCATAAGAACTCGTTACCAGGTTACAACCTGCCGCAAAAAATTCTCTCCAGGCCCTAAGCATTGTGTGCGTCTTCTCCGGTTTCTTATATCAAGAGATGATGGAGCGTCCTCACTTGATCATTCTACTGGAGACAGGATCTCCCTTTTGATTGATTGTTGATCTTCAACTACCCGAGCTTCATCGTTCAACTGGATCCTTCTACCGGAGACTGGGTGTCCTTCTTTGAAGTCGATCTTCACCTACCGGAATTTCATCGTTCAACTTGACCCTTCTACCGGAGAAAGGGTCTCCCCTTTCAAGTTCACAATCAACTATCGGAGCTTCATTGTTCAACTTGATCATTCAACCGGAGACAGCATCTCTCTCTTCGAAGTTGACTTTCAACTACCGGAGCTTCATTGTTCCTTCCGTATGGACAATGAAGCCAACATGGCCAGGCCGTCATAGCTGCCGGATGTTGATTGGCTGTGCTACGTTCATGTTTTTTTTTTAACAGCTTATAAATAAACAAATATAAATTATATACAATCGCTTTCTGAGAGCTCTAATCTCTTCACTTACTTCTGATATCAATGAATATGTATTCAAATATAATATCACTGGTGCAGAAAAGAAGAATTTAGGGGTTCAAAGCTGCCCAAACACCTGTTCGTGGTAGGAAAATACGATTTCAAATTGTCTAGAAATCAAAAGTTGTGTACAAAACGTCTAAGAAATGAAATCATTTGTGCGTCACTGTGTGATGTGATGTGAAGTGATGTGATGTGAAGTGATGTGATGTGATGTGATGTGATGTGATGTGATGTGATGTGATGTGATGTGAAGTGATGTGATGTGATGTGAAGTGATGTGATGTGATCTGGTGTGATGTGAGGGTGGGCGGGCAGGAAGTCTTCAAGCCTTTCATAGCACTTAGTCCATTTTTGAGCATTGTACTATACCCAGCCGTGGCTCAGTTGGTTAGTGCGCGGTCCAGCGAGTCGCATGCAGAGCGATGCAAGTTCGAATTCTGCATGTAGTAACACCTAAAAAAAATAACGGTAAACTCGTTTTCTCTTTCGGTGGCTGTCCTCTCAGCTGGAAATGGCAAACCTCTGAGAGTAAAAATTGCCTATGAAAAAGCTCCCAACCTGCCGTTCGGAACCGGCATAAAACTCTAGGTCCCTTCCACCCGCGTACAAAATTCACACGCACAACACGGGTGGTTGCGGGAAGCTAGGCCTTAGTCTCGCGTAAGCGGGCTGTCGTGCCAATCAATTATTAAAAATTATTACTATACCCATGAGGGATAGGAATGGAGAGGAGTGATATCTCATAATTCACCCGTTTTTGAAACGTGTATGCAATTTTTTGCAACATATGTTACACTACAAATTTTTTTTCACTGTATGATAGGTTAAAAAAGTATTCGGAAAAATTCACTTAAACTTGGCGCTGGTTGCTATTTTGTAATAAGTTTTCATTTTCCCAAGTTGGTATCATTGTCCTCTATTGGAAAACTAAATTTGATTGCAATCTGTCGAGCCGTTTTTGTTTGGCAACTGTTTTTTAGTCGATGTCAAGAGTGTTTTTCTCATTTCAGCACAAACTTAAATAAAAACCTGTTGTTGTAGATTTGCTGTCTTATGTTGCTTATGATCCCAAAATCATGGAGAAAAAAATAATTGACATTAAAAGAGAGGTATCAGTTTTAGTTTAGTTTCAGTGGTATATGAGAGTTTATGAGAGTTTGAACGAGATTTTAGAATGACTACTGAAAAATTGCCCCAAAAACCAAAGCAAAGTGGCTCCAAAATCAAAGTCATGTTCACTGTTTTGTTTCAATTTTCGTGGAGCAATTTATGTTGAATATCATAAATTGCTAAATTGAGGGTCTTTAAGGTTTTTTTATGCCAGATTTACTTCTGTGGTTCTAGAGAACTTTTCTCATCAAAAAGGGACCAGATGTGAACCATGATTTGTGTTTTCAGAGGTCACTACTTAAATGGGTAAGAAGGTTGAGTTCGTCTTCTATTGACTTCTGTCAAAGTTGTGTGGACAAGGAGGAGTAGACAACAAACTCACTTCACCTTATATCCTTCATTATCTATCTATATTACTTACTGCTCAACTTATTATTCAACAACCTGGAAGATCTAGTCTATAGGACTATTTGCAGTCTTTTAGGCTTCGTAAGAAACTAAAACTGATTCAATGAGTGAGCGAACCTAATCCCGTTTGATTGTGGGCCTTCATGGCCTAAGAGGGCTTCTCAGAGTGGGTTTCTCCATAGAAGATACCTATGACAGATACATATGTTTAGTACTTGAAAACACATCCTGTGTCAATTTGGGTATTTTTTAATATTTAAGGTTACTATCTTACTTTGCTGCCAATGCAATTTAAGGTTGTGTGCCATTTACTGCCTTTTAACTTTGTCCTCTTTTAGCACTTGTGCGACTCTTCTACTCTCATCTGCTTCATGTAGATAACGATAGAAGTAGAGGAGTGTTTCACCAGTCTGAACTAGGAATCGAACCTAGGGCCTCTGGCATGAGAAGCCAGCGCACTTCCCGCTGAACTATCGAGGTCGGCCTCCAGCTGCTAGCTGCTTTTTGTTGCTAATATTTAACTAAGTATTTAAATTGCCTGTTGAAAGATCAGTCAGAAACTCTTCTGAAACATTTCTTCCTCTTGTCATTTAGTGTTTCGTAAGATTTTCATTTCCCATGAAATATTTTAACACATTTCCTTCAGTTCATTTCTGCTTAAGTTGAAGAAATTCCAACGAGCGAGAAGGCAAAACACCAAATATTTCAAAAAATGTTAAAATTTCTACGCAACAACGCGCCGGAAACAGAAAATACTGCACATCCGGGAAACATTTGGCTTCAACTCAACTAAAACTTGCAACTGCAAATATTCGAGTTTGCAGGCGAAAATGTGCGAAAGCAAAAATACGAAATGAAATAAAATAAAAAAAAAAATACGTGAATAAAAGGCGCCAATAAAAAAATGAAATGAAAGAAACAAAAAGGAAAAACTAAAAAGCAAATGCAAATTTTCGTAATGCTTTTAAATGAGTCGCTTTAGAGCGACTGACCTCGGCTGCGTTACGGGCGAGCGCGCTCGAGTTGCTGCCGCCCCGCCAAATTCAACAAACACAGCTGCGTTTCCTCTTCGAGTGGCCGCGCCTCGCTAAAAAAAACCTCGACAACTAAGTTCCGCCGGTGGCAGCAGCGACAGCGGATGGCGCATGTTGATGGCTGCTTGCTGGTATTCGGGTGGACGGAACGGGGGTGACACTTGATTTAGAAGCAGACAAAAGATAACTGAAAGTCAGCCATTAAGTGACACCAGCGCCATGCAGCTCATTAGTGGTCAGGGTCATTTGCTGAAGCAGTGGCAGTGCAGGAATGCAAGCAGGAAATGAGTGAAGGGGGAGTGAAGTGGTCACTGGCAATTAAAGGAACAGGACGGGCGAAACCAGGTCGGTTGGTGGCAACAGAGGTTGGCCGGTTCAGTGCAACGCAACCAAAAGTGTTGTAAAATGCACACAATTGCGTTGGCCAACAACAAAACTATTTAAATATTAAAAAAAAACAACAAAACAAAATGAAATAGGTTGAAAAAGCCAATAGGTGGGAAAAGTTTTAAATGTTTTATTATAACAAAAATTATGCAAGTAAATGTAAAAATTTTTTTATATTGAAGTTTCAACTTATTGGTTTGCCTACCAGTTGGTTTACTTCAGTAATTAGCTGCTACTCCCTAAAAGTATGCTTTAAAATGTGGCACACAAAAGCAACTACAATGATTTGAACTGCTTGCGCACCCAATAAAGCATACTTTGAGGCTTCAGTTTGTTACAAAGTTGCATACAAATTTGCTTTGTTTGCAAAGGAAGCTAGTAATCCTTTCAGAATCCGTTCACATATGAACGTTTAAAATTCCCATATAACATATACATTAATTTTTGTTTACACTTTATAAGCTTTCTTTTAATGTTCAGTGAATTGTTGTTGATATGATGATGTTGCCAACATTCAACATTTCATTTATTATACAAAAAACTGAAAGAGAAAATTTGAAAAAATACCCAAAGGTAAACATAAAAGCTAATACGATGTGAAAAGTGCATTCTATATTTATATATCATCTATTGTAAGGTTGTACAATTTTTATTGCTATAAATATGATTGTTGGCACTATTGTTGTCGTTGTTTTTGCTGTTGTGGTAAATAAAAATGAAGCCACAAACGGAAACAATAAATTTTTAAGTACTTTGGCAACAAAGTTTGCAAGTGATGCCATCCTCAGTATGGTTGCGGTTCCATACAATACACACACAAACACACATGTACATTACACACACATACACATATGTACATTACAAACACATACAAATGCAATTTTATTGTGCTGATGAAAAATTCTTCGTATACTTATGTATGTGAGTTCAATAGGAGTGTTGAAGCAACAACACTTTAACTTCTACAACATGGAAACTATATGGTATTGTTCGTTGTTGTTCTTGTTGTTTGTTGGTTTAAGTAGCAAAATATATAATAAAATACAATAACAACTATTGATGAATTACATATAATAAAGTTAGCAACAAAATGACCATTTGTATGAACTGCAGCAACAACAAACAAACAACCAGAGCTTTTACAGGTTCATGCAAGTTGTGTGAGAAAAATTACTGAAATGGTTAAAGAATCAGAAAACTAGATTTCAAATTGGTGATGAAAAATGTAACATATTTATGTTGATTTTTTTATATTTTTCTAGTATTTGTAAGTTATATAGAAATTTCTTTCTACTAAATGGAGACAGTTGAACGTTTCAGAGAAAGTTTACTTTTATTAAACTCACCGCTCTAGATTGATTTTCTCGGAGTTCCAATGAGATATTGGCGATATTCTTCTACAAGAAGAATTGCTACTTATGTCTTCTTTCTATCTTTTGAGAGAGAAAAGATGTCGGCGAAAGTGATACATCAGTCAGTCTACATTTATTAAACTCACTGGTCAGCATTGATTTTCTCGGAGTTCCAATGAGATATTGGCCAGTGATCCAGTTTTTAAAAGCTGAAGAGTTCTACTACAAGAAGAATTGCTACTTATGTCTTCTTTCTATCTTTTGAGAGAGATGAGATGTCGGCGAAAGTGATGCATCAGTCAGTCTACATTTATTAAACTCACTGATCAACATTGATTTTCTCTGAGTTCCAATGAGATATTGGCGGAAATGATTAAATTTTGAAAAGCTGAAGAGTTTTACTATAAAAAAGAGTCAAAATTGAAGGCAGTTATTTCTTTTAGTGAAGGAGTTACGCTCAGGACAAGTGCTGACATATACTTTATATCAGCCAGGCTAATGAAAATGTTGTTCCAAACAAGATGTCCTGGATTTTGAAAACTTGTTAATGAGAAACCGGCCTGAACTATCTCCATTTTATAAAAGCTAGAGAGTTTTGCTAAAAATAGTTGGTATATAGATAGATATATAGCTAATATACGTTATGGCTTAAGAGATATAGGCAGTTGAAGTCATTTCGAAAAATGTCAACTTTTTCCAAAGTTAGCTTTCACCAATTATTTGCTTGGTTTTCAACTAACATAGAGACCAGGCTATTACATTCGTAGAAAGCTGGAGTGTTCTGCTACAAAAAATGATTTTCTAGGAAGTTCTAGTTAGTTAGTAAGTTCTAGTTTTTGATTTTTTTATTAAAGGTTTTTCGGTGAAGTAGCTTTCCATTTCTTGAAAGCTGCCTTATACTTATTGCCTCTTTTGCCTTAGTGAACCCAGCTATCCGAAAATGGATCGATTCTGCTCATCCTCATCCATAAGCCCAAAAATCCTATACAGCACATTTCAATCAGAATTTTCATCAGCATAAACGATACATATCCCTTTCTCCTTAACTGGGAGGGATAGCAACTCCATATATTAATCTTTTTAATACCAGAAAACTTGAGCAGGTCTGGTTGCTATCTCGTTGGAAAGCCAAGAAAATCATTGTTGAAGTATGGCTTTGAAAAAATTCGACTTTTTTTAATAAACTTGTAGAGGAACTCTCCAGCTTTCAAGAAATGGAAAGCTACTTCACTGAAAAACCTTTAATAAAAAATCAAAAACAACATTTCTATAAGTAAAACTTACATATGAATCACATTTTTTAATGAGCGTAACTTCCTAACTAGAACTTCCTAGAAAATCCTTTTTTGTAGCAGAACACTCCAGCTTTCTATGAAGGTAATAGCCTGGTCTCTATGTCAGCTGTCTCTTTTGGTTTAAGAATTATAAGCAGTTGAGAACTTCAAAGCTACGAGCATAACTGTAGAATGTCACTTAATTTCAAAGTCACCCTTCAGCATTGATTTTCTTAGCTTTACGCTGTCAAAGCGTCAAGGCCAACAAATTTTTGGAATGCTGCCGATTTCTCATACAAAACGAATATCAATTTAAGGCAGCTATCTTTTCTGGTTTAGTAGCTACAGGCAGGAGAACAATTTTGAACTACAGTCATAGCTGTAAAAGTTGTATTTTCCAAAGCCACCCTTCAACATTGACTATTATGGCTTTCCAATGTTGTTGTAAACTAAAAACACCAATTATCGCCTCCAAAATTTCAGTCCCTTCGTTCAACCAACCCTGTATTATTTACTTTACTTGTATGTCTTTTTTGATGTATTTGGATTTTATTGGCAGCCATCGGAAATGGCAATGTGGGTGTCAAATGTCTATGTGTTAGTTGTCGAAATCCTCTCAACTGCTGACACTTGCTGAAATTACAACTGCCGCCATTAACTTGTCCCTACTGCTACTAACAAACACACCCACACACCAACACTCACACACACACTTACACATCTAATAGACCCATACATATTGCATGTTTTTGTGCTGGACTCGTCGTCACTTGCCCCACGGCCCTTTTGTCTCTCACTCCCCACACTTGTAGTGGTTATTATTTTCACTGCAGCTATTGCTTTTGTTGTTGTTGTTGTTATGACGCTGGTTCTTGATTTTGCCTTCCTTATTTTATGTTTGTTTTTTCAAGACAGTTGAATGAATGTCAAAATGTTAAGAGTTACAGTTGTTAAGTGGTTTCGTCTGGGCAGCATTTTCTTCACTTCACTTTTGCACTTTTCTGTCTTTATGTCTTTTTTTATTCTGCCTTGCGGTGCAGCCACGCCACAGTTGAGACGGTTGCGGTGAATGAAAACTTTCAGTAGAGAGCCACAACAGTCAGATGCCCATTAAAAAATATTGTCGCGTTGCGGTTTTCGCGACAACCATGGTGGAAAATTGTGGGTTTTTGCATTTTTTTTGGAGTATTATTATTGCAGTTAGTTGCGTTTTTTATAGGATGGAGATTTTTTTAATGGTTTCTTCAGTCATAGTCAATTACATAGATATATGTATACATATACATATGTACAATACATAAAAATATAATAAATGATTACATCAAGGAAGCGGCTGAGAGACCTAAGAATGGTTTCACACTCCCGTATGGCGAATGACATAAATTGCTTTCCATGTTACTAGTTATTTTAAATCAATCTCTGATATTTCATAACAAAATTTAAATTAATAGGAAAATTGAGTTGATTTATATATAAATTTATAAATATAAATAAAAAAGAACTTAGAAATAAATTTCCTTAACAGCATTTTCGAACCTTTGATTCGTTAACGAATCACAGAAATTAGTAATGTTTGTATTTTTTTTATTGCAATAGACCTGTGTAGTCTAAACATAATGTTTTTTAATTTATACTTAAATAGATCTATGTGCTCTTAAATATAATATTTTTTTGCCATGCCACGCTTTCCCTATTAAAGCTGGGCCGGTATTGAGAAAAACCTCTTGTACAGACTTTTTCTTTTTAAATTCTTTAAAAATACTACAAATAATCAGATTTGTACAAAACTCAGAAAAAACAAAATGATGGGGAAAACGCTACCCGAATTTTGTATTATAATAAAAATTATTGAAATCTGCTAACTTAGTTCGTACTTTTGAATCGTCAATGAATCATAGCAATTAGTAATGTTTGCATTTTTTTTTTTACGATAAACTTGTGAAATCTAAAGGCTGTGTTTTTTATAATAAAATATATTTTTATATTAAACTGTTGGCGTTCTAAAAAAAATATTTGTTTGCCATTCTTAACTATTAAAAACCTCTGATTTCTTTTTTCTTACATTTTTTTTAAATACTAAAAATAACTAGACCTCTGCACATCTCAAGCACAATAATTAAAAATACAAAATGTATATTTTTGTATTATAATAAAATACATTTCGATCTGATTCGACAAAAAAAGAGGGCTCGAAACTGTTGAAAATTCAAATTTTAATCTGCGATTGTGAACAATTGCCACCATCAATGTTGCTCAAACTAATTTTTCGTGTCTTTTTTACCTTATTCCTTTCTATCTTTTGCCCTTCTATTACACAAATTTTTTAATAAAACCTTTCTCAAAATATCGGTACGAAGTGGGTTAGGTAGTTATAATTATTATAAATTTTTAAGATATATTTTAGATAACCAACATGAAAAAAATAACCAAACCTTCTCTTTTTTCTTCCAGAAATAGTCCGCACATTTGTTCTTCAACTTAATTTGGTGAGTGCAAACTTACATTTTGTTCAATTGAGTGTATTTCACTTGGTTGTTAAATTTTATGGATGACTTTGAACCCTAATCTCTTATACTAGTAGAGTGGAGACACTTTAAATCAGAAGTTGTAATATAGAACCAATAAATGTTTTCTTGGTTCTAAGTTTATGTTAAACTTTCATAGTTGCTTATCGGTGCTTCTATTCATAAGATTCAATACAATTCTTTAAATACTGAATTTTGGATTTAAAAGATCTTGCAATCAGTAAAAGGGATGTATCAAAGATGTATTTGAAAAAGAAAACTAAAGGGTGATCCAACTAGAGGTACTTTTTTCAATAACCTTTTTTTGACAGATCACGCGTGAGTCGTGTCAAGCTGTCATATTATTTTTGTTCAGTATTGTTTGGCATTTCATCATGGAAAGACTTACGCCTGAACAACGTTTACAAATCGTTCATCGGTCCATATTTCTTCAAAAATGATGCCGGTGAGAACAGCTAATTTCACGTAATGGGCCGGTCGATTGGCCACCAAGATCGTGTGATATCACACCGTTAGACTTTTTTCTGTGGGGATACGTAAAGTTTAAAGTCTATACGGATAAACCCGCTTCGATTCAGGCCTTGGAGCAAAACATCACGCGTGTCATTCGCCAGTTACCAGTCGAAATGCTCGAACGAGTCATCGAAAATTGGACTCAACGGATGGACCATCTGAGACGTAGCCGCGGCCAACATTTGAAAGAGATAATCTTCAAAAAATAAATGCCAAAGAATGTTCTTTCGAATGATAATAAACATTCCCCGTTAAATTTTAATTTTCTGTGTTTTTTTCTTTAAAAAAGTAGGGAACCTCGAAATGGATCACGCTTTACATATTATCTTAGATTAGAAGATACGAAAGAAATAACTAAATTGAACTTTTTTGCCTAACACTATTTTCAACTTCAATGATCTTAATAAAAGAAGTTTGAGAAGCTCAATGCGGTTAAAAAAAAAATTTTTGTTTTCCCATGGCTCTTAAGTTATTAATATTTGTCAGGGCTAAGACCAAACGATGAAGTACATATATGTAGTTCCGGCTAGTAATAATATTCATCAATATTGTGAATTATCGGGTCTTAAACTCCCGTAACCTCTGTCTCCATTCACGGCAATCTTCAGCCAAATAATTCCAATTCTACGTCTTTTGTAAATATTTCGAGTCCAGTTTTACTTTGTTGATCCATCGAATCTTGAGTGTTCCCAGGAACATTGTTTAACATTAGACAAATTGGTCAAGTATCTCCTTTGACCATATTCAGTTCTACTAGCAAAGGGAGTCGCAATAGAAAACCCTTTTAGCTAGCTGAATGAAAATATTGATGCATACATCGGTCATGCTCATAAAATTGCTGATGTAAATATGGTTAAGGGTTAATAAGGGCTTTTAGATGAGTTAGCGGTGGTATTGATCCCATTTTCAGAAAGGTGGGTTGTTTTCTAGTCTAAAGTTTTAAGGCAGCTGTCTATTTTGTCTTTGAAGGTACAAACAGTTGAATGATTTTAAGCTATAGCTGTCAATAGTTTTTCCAAAAGTCCTTTTAACTACTTTCCAAAGGAATAGAAAACTAACAAATATTATTATTAGAGATTATTGAGATCACAAGTGTTTCAATAATATTTAAAAAATCTCATTTTAACATCAATTACAGCAGCTTTCGAAATACCTAACATTCATAATACTTTTGGCCAAAAACTAATTTACAAGACTCGATGAGTGAGCAGAATTTTTTAAATAAATCTAAAGAAAGATTTTCCTCTGCAATACATTTTTTTCAATGCAATCTCTTCATAATTCTGAAATAAATTTCCTTATTGATGTTTCACTTTGTAGAAAATATTCAACATAAATTGCTCCAAGAAAATTGAAAATAAAACAGTCACATAACTAATTTTGGAGCCACTTGCTTTGGTTTTTGGGGCAATTTTTCAGTAGTCTTTCTAAAGACTGGTGCAAACCCTCATAAACCTCTATTTTAATGTGAATTATTATTTTCTCCATGATTTTAGGATCATAAGCAACATAAGAAAACAAGTCTACAACAACAGTTTTTCATTCAAGTTTGTGCTGAAATGAGAAAAAGGCTTTTAACATGGACTACAAAAAAAACAGTTGCCAAACAAGAACTGCTCGACAGATTACAATTAAATTTGTTTTGCCAATAGAATTGACTGGAACCAACTTCAGAAAAGAAAAACCGAAAAAAAATACAACCAGCCCCAAGTTTAACACTCATGTGATCGGATAGGTACAAATGTACCTATGACGCTGTTTTCATTGCGATCACAATCTATGTATCTGCCAAGTTAATTTAATACATACAAATATATACATTTATAATACATAAAAATTGGTTTAACTCTTGTTAACAGTAACAATAATCTAAAAGACGTCTTGGCAACTAAAATAAGAAAATTTTGTTGTACCATATTATTTAACGTATATTTTACAAAACATTTTATATTTAATAAAAAACTAAATCCCGTTGCATCTGCATAGCGTTGCTTCCACTTGAAAGAAAATCGCATCATCAGTATTTTTTTTAAATAAGCACAAAGTTTGCATTTCTCTTAGAAATAAATGAATGGCTTATAATCTTTTCTCCACATTCCAAAATACTTTTTAAATCAGTACAATTTAAGGTAGTTAATGCTTGAGACCACAAAACCCAATATTAACTAAAGATATGTTATGCCAAAATCAACAAATAACTACGACTTTCTTTCAACATTTCAAAAGTAAATTTCTAAAACCAAAATCTTCCCAACTATTGCGTCCCTTTCCCCTTCCCACTGATCTCAAATTAAGTTAAATAAATGCTTGAACAATTTCAACTCTTTGATTATTTTCTCGATTGTTGAGCAAAATTGCCACTTGCAATAAACTAAGCCAACTTGCCAAAAGGCCTAGCAAGCAAAGCTGGCATTCAATTGTACACTTTACTTCTTACGCAATTTCTGATTTCAAAAAGCACAAAGCAAATTCGACAAATGGCAAGCAATTGAATTGCGAAAATTCTATACAATTTGTCAGTTTGCTCGTGCAATGAAAATTTAATGAAAACAAATCACTGAAGGCGCAGCACACAAACAAAAAAGTTGCCACTGCTGCTCGATTTACTTGTCATTTGCCACTACTGAGCCATCATTATTGCCACTTATGCGACCCACAGTCAAACTCCCCCACTCTCCTTCCATTCCCCCTTCCATAACAGCGAACAGGACAAGTTTGCGCCAAACGCCATTGGACTGCGTCGAGTTGACGATGATCTGCAAACTTTTTAATCAAGTTGTTTGTTCGTCGAATTTATACGCAAATCATTACGTCGCACCTCATTTCGTTTGCTGACACTGCTAGCCAGGCGACACACAGTCAACGCGAAGCTGGCGAAATGTGCTGAGCGCAACAAGCTGAAGGAATAAAAGTATTGCGACAGCAACAATCGCAATGTCGGCGCACACAAAATTGCTTTTGGGCGTCGTCAATGTTGCCAGCAATTTTCATTTGTAACAAGTTCCGCCTTGGTTTTTTCTATACCATTCATTTGTCTACTTGCACCAAACACGGTCGCACACATCAGCCAGGCAACAGCAACCAAACCGGCCTGCCAACAGTAACACACACACACACAGATATAGAGAAAGATGTGCGCTGCTGGTTGGCATACAAAAAGTGTCTTTTAATGGTGTGTGTCCTATTAATTTTTATATCAATTGCATGAAAGTCGTCTCGTTGCGCGTTCGTCTAGTCGTCTGTTGTCTGTTGGCTACCTCCACCCACTAACAGGCAGCAAACACCCACACATTCTCACACACACGCATACGCACAGATATGTGCTTCTGCTACCCGCACTGTCGCGTCGCACTGTCACACAGCGGTGTGACTTTTAGTGTTTTGAACTTAATTAAAAGAGACAGCAAACAGCAAGGCGTACCGCCGCCTTTCGATTTATGGCATCGTTGGCCCGCCAACGGTTTGTGTAATTTTCGCAGCATTTCTCTAACATGAGTTTTACTTGTTTTCTTTTTACTTTACTTTTCCTACAATTGGTTCTTTCGACTTTGAGACTAACTAGAGGGAGTTTCTATGACAACACCATGCAACAAAAATATGCAAATTTTTGAATTGAATTTACAAATAATTTTTACATAATAAGTAATGAAACTAAAGTAAACTTGTTTTAGAATTAATGTATTCAGATTTCTTGATTTTAATATTTTTTTTTTTATTTTCTGGCAACACTTAAAGTTCTTATATATCTAGCGAAGCCCCACATCTTTGTACGCAAATTTAAAGTCAATGGGGCCAATGAAGCAAGTTTTTATTAACCCATTGTTGATCCCGTCAGATTTTTATGGAAAAACTACTTATCGAATTATTTCTCACTTGAAGTGCTTTCATCATATTTTAAGTCAATTGATGATTGAATTGAAAATTTTTTTTTTATACAAACACTTAACCCATTGTTGACTCCGTTAGATTTTTATTTTCGAAAAAATTTTTATTCGAAAAACACATGTCTTTCTTACCAAGAGTTCTTTCACTAAGTTTGAATTCGAAAGGCCCATAAAATATTGTTTTTCCATATAAACTCTCGATCAACGATTGATTGACCCCGTCGGAATTCTATTTTCAAAAAAGTAAAGATCACGTTTCAAATTATTTTACATTTGAAGTACTTTCACCAAGTTTCAAATCAATAGTTCACTCAATAATTCATGTTTTTTTACTTTTTAACCCGTCGTTGATCTCGTAAGATTTTGATTTTCGAAAAAATAAAAATACAAAAAGACACGTATCGAATTATTCCACATTTAAAGTACTTTCACCAAGTTTGAAATAAACACGTCCATTATTTATGTTTTTTCCTACAATTTCATCATACAAACTCGTCGTTGACCCATCAGATTTTGAATTTCGAAGAAATAAAAAAACACGCATTGATTTATTTCCCACTTGAAGTACTTTTACCAAGTTTAAAGTCAAAATCATCAAATGTTGTTTCTCCATATGAATTTTTAACCCGTCGTTGTTTCCTTAGATTTTGATTTTCGAAGAAATATGAAAACACGTATCGAATTATTCCACATTTGAAGTACTTTCACCAAGTTTGAAGTTAAAGGGGTAAAAAATCATGTTTCTTCATATAAACTATTAACCCTTGGATCACCCCTTAAGTTTTGGTGTGAAAAAACAAAAAATGAGAATTACGTGTCAAATTATTTTTGATATCAAGCGTTTTCACCAACTTTGAGCTCAATAGGCCCATCGGTTCATGGTTTTTTCGCAGTCTTACCGTGTAATCTTCTTAACCATTGTTGACCCCGTTAAATTTTGATTTTCGAAAAATTATAAAATACGTGTTGAATTATTTTTGATTTGTAATATTTTTTACCAGATTTGAAGTCAATAGGTCCATTGAATCAAGTTTCTTTATACAAGATTTGAAATCAATAGGTCCATTGAATCAACTTTCTTTTAGACCCCGAATTTAAAAAAACCCCATCTCAGCGAAGGTTTATTTTTCAAGAATTTAAAAAAATCCTCTCTGAGCGAAGGTTTATTTTTCAAGAAGCACCTATGATGAATGATGAATCAGTCATTCAGTCAGGACAAACTATTGTATAGACTAAAACTAAACTATATGTATAGAGATTTTTCTGACAAACATTTTTTATATTATTTATATTCAAATTTTTGTACTCCTTTTGCTTTGGGGCAATTTGAAGCGATCTATCAAAACTATGTGTTCTTGATTGGTGTTGCAATGGATCAATGTTTAATTGACAATCACGCAAGAAGGTTGCGATTTCTGTAAGGAAGAGGAAACAAACATACAACTGACCTTCTTTGCACTTATCCTGCTTTATCTAGAAAAAGGATGAACTCCCTAAGCAAATTCTTCTTTGACAATCTAGGGGATCTGACCAAATAGTCTACTACAGTCTTCTAAGCTTCATCAGAAGTTCAATGAGCGAGCGGTTTTATGTTAGACTGTGGTATCACAATGGGCCTTCATGACCCAAGTAGATTTCGCCTTGAGGCAGCCGCACATACCTACACATATGTATCCTCTACCTATCAAAGTCCATCTTCCCATCTGAATTTGACTTAAAAGGAGATATCTGTTACACAAAAATTTTAGCTGTCAAATATGATTTCAACTATCCTTGCTCCCAAAAGTTTTGTACCAAACCCTGTCCCCCAATAAAAATCCTGTGTGCGCCGCTGCAGTGTTCATATAAACTTAATGTGTCCTCGGTTTTGTTTAACGATCGATTTTGATGCGCATTTAATGCGCCACATGATGTCTTCATTTATTTAACAATCCACCAATTTACGTTCACAGTGTACACAAATGTTTGGCTGTAAGGAACAAACTGCAATTATCGGCTGGATTAGGTTAGTTCATTAGTTGGAAGAAGTTAGCTGAAAACTAAACAAGAATCTTGTTCAAATAAAGCTAGAAGACTAATTGGCAAACAAGAATTTTAGTGTTGTGTGACAATAGAATTTTTTATATTTGAGAAGGCTGTGATTTTATATACAAATCTATAAAAATTTTGAGTTCAGTTGTGTGTTCAATTTATCGTATAAATTGATACTTTACAGAACTGTTTGTATTGTGTGATGAACATTTTATATTCAGGAATTGGTCAGAAGAACCAAAAGTCCAGTTAGGATTTTAGAAATCCAACTTTTAATCTGTTATTCCTAATTAAGGGCAATGATTAACTTTTGTGAAAACAGCTCTGAATCTTTGGAGCATTTAAAAATATTTTGTTATAGTTTTTGAAAGTATTTTAGTATGTTTGCAGCGGGCAGAAATGAAAAGAATATAGGAACAACACTTTAGTTCGTATGCCACTCACAAATCTGCAGTCATGCTTGGTAAAGAATTTGAAAAATACAGTAAAGGTTGAGACACTGATGGATTTTTTCTGAACTAATATACATTTCTACCTTTTGCACATAGAAAGCCAACAAATTTTGAATCTACTTCTAATAAAAAATACCCGGAATTCTTCAATTAAACGAAAACGGTTCAACTATTCATC
Organism: Melieria omissa; assembly: GCA_963971225.1. Taxonomy (NCBI): domain Eukaryota; kingdom Metazoa; phylum Arthropoda; class Insecta; order Diptera; family Ulidiidae; genus Melieria; species Melieria omissa. The sequence continues at coordinate 24,150,676 of OZ020269.1, read as the reverse complement.
GACAATAATCTTATTTATTTATTATTTGAAGAAATCTCCATTGCAATTAATACAAATATTCCAAATTTTCTTTCAATTTTGACTTGACACTTTTCTGAAGCTGATTTTTTTATTGCCTTCAGCTTTTTCTGCGAATTGTCCTTTATTGCCCCAGTCATCTCAAAACGCTCTCTTCGAAGCGTCATGGGAACAGGAGAAATGGCACAAGGAGCCATGACGAATGAATCAAAGCTTGCGGAACAGTATGAACTTTCTTGATGGTCAAATAGTTGCATAGCGGATGGGTTGTGTGAATGGGTTCTTTGAAACTCTCTGTTTACTTTTTACTTTTTATTCACTTTCTGGCCTGGTGGAAGAAATTCAAGTGGACCACACGATGCATAACAAAATCAAATTTTTTTTAAATATCAAGGTTCTGACAACGGATTCTGGTAGAGGGGACCAACAAAAATATACGTGTATCGACGTTTTGAAAGTTTACATCTGAATTTTTTTTAGGGGGGTCAAAGTTTTCCCCCTTTTGCACATTCTTATGGTGAATCGGCATACGAAAACCATGTAACCTCACATTTTAGGTATATGATGTGTTCAGCAATTTGATTTAAAATAGAACGAAGAATATTTCTGTGGAGCATTTTAACCCTTTTTTTCTGAAATGCCAAAAATGTCCTCTAAAACAGTACTTTTTAAGGAAACAATGTACCACGACAATATTCGCCATAAAATTCTACTATAGGTCTCTGAATACATCAAAGCTCAGAAATTAACTTCAACGCCATTACTTTATGAAGTGCTTACAATCAGTAGTAGTTTAAATCTTCTGTTTCGATTTCGGTCAAAATAGCCGAATATTTTAGCCGAAGGTTAAAGTCAATTTGCAAGCAAATTTGCTCTGTTTCGAAGTATTTTATCAAATATCGGGTTTTATCGATATTTCGGACATCAAGATTGCAATTAATAAAAGCTAGTCATGTCAATAGAATTGTTAATTTTTTTTGTAAGAAACTGAACTTCAAGACTGTATCTGGTTTCTTTTTACGAAGATATATTTATATTTATTTATATATATATAATATTTTATTAAATTTTTCAACAAATCATTTTGGGGTTTTGGTTTGGTTGGTTAGTTCGAAGTTGATTGTTGGTTAGTTTCGATGTCATTTTCATAGACCCATGTCTCGAGATTGGTAATGCAGCCGTTGTTAACATTTTGACGTAGAGAAAGTATTTTTTCAGAGACATCATTCCGATGATGTTTCTGCAACAAATTCAGTACTCTTGGCAGAAGCCGCGCTTTACTCATCTCAAGTCTAAAACATCGAACAAAACGCGCTGCACCGATTCGAACGAGACACCACGATCGGCTGATATCACCCTGACGATCTGGGAGAACAGTTTTCTTGACTTTACTCACTCACTATCACTCACAAGTTTTCAATAGGTGACGCTAAAAAAGATCTTTGAGCACCAGATGACAGGTGTACCAATCCCAATAAAATGAGAGAGAGAGATATGTATATGAAGGTTATTATTTAAAGTTCTTGTTCATAAAATTGCAGATAGAGAGTTTAAAATGTAACATTCTTTATCCCCTCATTCATATTCTTTATTCCCTTCTCAAGCTACAGAACCAAAATCTCACAGACTAAGGTCCATTTTGTTTACTTTAGGAAGAGATAACTCATTAACAGATAACTTGATTAAACTTTGGTTATAAATATGATTTAACTCGGGGTTAAATTTATTTCACGAATATAAACAGCGAGATTATGAGTTCATTTTGTTCAGAGTTTATTAATTTCTAAACTAGGAAATGACTGCAATTCAGACTCTAAACTGTGGCTTAGAGATTATAAAACAAAATCAAATAATTCCCAGAAAACTGAGAATGCTTTGAATTTTGTTTAAAGAAATAAAGGAAGAACTACCAAATTTTATAATTTTTTTCCGTAAAAGAATTTTTGATGACTAGGATTCAGATTCTAAACTGTGGCTGAGAGATTATGAAACAAAATCAAATATTTCGCAAAAAACTGAGATTGGTTTGAATTTTTTTTATACTCAAAGAAATAAATAAAGGAAGAACGACTTAATTTTATCAGTTTGAGAATTTTTGATGACTACAATTCAGACTCTACACTCTTGCTTAGAGATGGTGTAACAAAATCAAGTATTTCCCAAAAAACTAAGATTCCTTCGAAATTTTATGGTATTCTCATCATGAGTGCATTATCTTCAAATTCCTTATACCTCAATGGTTGCATCACTGAACCTTTAAATGTGAATGGAAAGCACTGCGAGCAATGCACTCGAACAAATAACGTAAACCTCAATGTAAATACATTTTCTTTCGCCGACAATTAACGTTTTATAAATCCTGCAAAAACGCAGTTTTTCACGTTTTCATTATTTTTTTTTTGTCTTAAATGTTTTTTGGATCATTACTTTTAAGCTCGCATGCTCAGCTTGCAGCAATTTTTGCCCTCACATTGAAGCCAGTCGGTGTAAAATGGAACTAAGAGCGCAAGGTTTTTGACACGGCTGGCACCTTTTCGGTTACTGGCTGGTTGCCACATAAATTTGCGGCGCGAGACTGCTTAATTTGGTGTCGCACTAATTCACTGGCGCGCCACTCAACTACCAGCAACTCACCAGCCACCAACAACACAGCACTCACAAGGTGCGCCAACTTCAATACGCTCCGCGAGCACTTCGAGCTCCAACGCCGCAAAGGCTGCTTCGATTTCTATGCGCTAAGTCGTCGTCGCCGTCGTAGTCGCAGTTTTTTGCGTCTAATTGAGTTGTACACGCTGCTAATTGCATTTGATTCCTAGTGGTGGCCGCCATAAAACGCTGCTTATGGGGTGAACTACTACTGCGACGCTCATCCAATTCCTTGACGGCCTGGTTGGGTGGCTGACTGGCTGGCTGCACCGATTCGATTGCATTGCGGATGATTCGCTTAAATTGCCAGCGACACCGCTCAGCGCTGGTGAACTCTGCCGAGCTCTACGGCTTGTCTTAGTTACTTGCAAAAATTTTCCTTGAAATAATTAAATTTTATTGCAGCAAATGAACCCGAAATAAACGCCACACAGCAACAACATCTAAAAACAGCAAAAACCTTAAGGAAAGCGTCACGTTAAACCGTCGTGTCGCGTCTGTTAGGTGCAGAATTTATTATTGCTTCTACTTCTTTCGTTCGTTCGTTCGTTAGTTCGTTGGTTGGTTCGCTGGCGTTTTAATTAAGACGTAATCATTAAATTAAACGAAAGCGCATATCAGACGCAATAAATGTCGCGGCGCTGGCTGTGTTAGCAGCGCCGTTCAAATTGATTTGACGCTGACGTGGCACTGAAGGTTGATGCAATTGAATTTGGTGTACTGACGGCAAGTTGAAACGTCCGCACTAATGGGGTCATCAGTTTTCATCACAATTTTTCCGTTGCTTTTAATTTGTATGCAACAACTAACTAGAACGTTGCTGCTTCAGTCAAGCGGCGCAGCATTGTTGAAATTCATTAAAAATGCTTGAGCAAATATTTTGAAAGCGACTTTTTGCCAGCACAACAACACAATTTATGCAATCATTTGCCGTCACGGCACTTGTATAATCAACTAATTTTTGCACCAAATTGTGGCGCGCACTCTTGTTTTGGCTGCTGCCAAACAGCACATTTTCCCCCCACACACATCTTCACAACACTATCTAAAAATTTGCAGTGCTGTTTCACTCAACGAACAATATTGCAGCGTATTTTGTGTGGTATGCTTTTAGGCGAAATGCCGACCAAGTAAGCAAAAAACGCCAAAACCGGGTGCAGCACAAATCAAGTCCAAAATATAGGAAAACTTTTTCAAGTTATGAAAAAATGTTGGCAAGCATCTGTTGACGCCGTTGGCGGTCAGCACGCTGTATCGTTGCTTATATAATAAATTAAGTTTTAATAGAAGTTTTACCTGCTGTCCGCAAAACACACACAGACGCAGCTGTGCTGCGCCTTAAGCACACGGCGGCATAGCCGGCCGGCCCAGAGCAGCTGAAACTGTGCAGAGAGTACAACGAAAATTGAAAAGAATAATGAAATTAAGTGGGCAAGTTCGCAGCCACAGCTGATGGATGCATGGCGCGCTCTGACGAAGATGAAAATGTTTATGACAATAATGGCGAATGGACGGAAGCAGGTAGCCTGAAAATGACGCTGCAAAAGTTTGCCAAAGAGAGCCAAAAATACAAAACAAAACACGAAAGAATGTGCGAAAGCGACTTAGTGCGCATGAAATTCAAAGTCGCCATTCAGCGGTGTAACAGTGTAAGTAAAGTAAAGAGTACAAAAGTTGAATTATATTAGAATTGTAAGCGTGTTTGAGCAAATTTTCTTGAAACTAAAAAATGATACGATGATTTGTTGAAAATGTTTATTTATTTATTTATAATTCAGCCAAACAAAAAACAAAAAAAATATTGACTATAAATAAACAACATGCATTGCTTCTTCATGAAAATGGAAAATGTCATCTACCAAAGCATAGTTTTAGGCGTTATTTTTAAATGAAAGATGCCAAAGTATAATGTGAATGGATTCACAAACGATTTAGGATGCAAAAATGTGGCTAAAGAATACAAAAGTTGAATTAGATTAAAGTTAGTTGAATTATATTAAAGTTGAAAGTGTGTTTGAGTAACTTTTGTTGCACTCATATTTATTTATTTGTTGTTTTTTTAGCTTTTATTTATTTATAATTATTAGTTTCTTTATTTATGTATTTATTTATTTATTTGTTTATTTTTTATTTACTTATTTTTTTACTTATTATTTAGTAACAATCTACCAAGCTGTCCGAACTGCAAAATGATTTGATGATTTGTTGTTGTTCATTTGAAATGCAGACTAAAAATATGCAAAACATGTATTTCTACTTCAAACAAATGGAAAATATTTGAAAACCAAAGCATAGTTTTAGGGGTTATTTCGAAATCAAAAATGCCAACGTATAATGTAAATAGATTGACAAGTAACTTAAGGTAAACCAATTATAACCCAAGTAAATTTTGAGTTGGGGGAAAATTACTCAGCGTTTTCACTAAAAATATAAAAAATATAAAAATTTTTATTCAAAAAATATTTAATTGTTCCAAATATTGGTCAATCTTTTCGACTACTTCTGGCATTTCTCATCATTTCTTTTTATTTGAAAAATATTTTATTGATCCAAATATTAGCCAATTTTTTCGACTAACTTCTGCCATTTACTTACTCAGCTATTTTACTTACCTACTTACGTATTTAATCCAGTTGGTTGCTCAAAGAGATGATAGAGGAAGTCCTAAACTTGATCCTTCCATTGCAGACAGGTTTTTCCTCTTTGTCGTTGACCTTCAACTACCGCATCAAACACCTTTTTCGCTGGAGCTTTATTGTCCATGATTATCTGACAGTACAATCCCAAAACTATATGATGGGTGCATCAAAACTTCTCAGCTAAAATCTCTTAGTTTTTTCTTGGTCAACACAGATGTGAGTGGTCTACAGTCGCCATGATGAAAAACCGTCACTTTTCTATTGATAAATTTCTTACTTCAAGAAACTAGTGATTTGAATCACTTATTAGGCCAGGCGGTAGTAAGTAGTACACAATGAATGATACCCTTTTAGTTTCACTGAACACACAACATGTCTCTCTCTCTCTTTCTTGTCGTCTTTTCCGGCTTTGAAACCATTGGAACTTTATGTTTTTGTGGGCCAAAGCTGTTTGCGAACATTTTTGTATTCTATATTTGCATGAGTCCCATCAGACACACAGCATCACCAGCATCAATCCCGGCTTCAACACTATTATTCTTCACCTTTTTGTCGAACACGAACGTTTTCGATCTAACACCTAAACCCCCTTGAGCGACTAAACTAAACATAAGGTCGGCGGGATTAGGGGATGTTTTCTAAAACTAAATGTAACTAAGCCCTATTGAATTTATCTATATATCTATCGTATGTGATTCACTTTTCATCATCTGTTAGCATACAGTTTCAAAACGGATCCATTTCGTTTCGTTTCAAAAGAAAATTGCAGATAGAAATTCGGTGCATTAAGTTGAGGTTAATGGTTTTCTGGCCAACTTTCAGTTCCACAGCAATTTTGTGATAGCTCACACAGCGGTCTTCTTGAATCTTATTCATAAATTCACCGACTTTTTCGATGATAGGTCGATGGAAGCGAAAATTTGTTGATGATAGGTCGATCCATGGCTCAACTATAAGGTTGTAGCAAGCCACCGGCTGATTGTTTATCGCTTTTGTCAAAATCAAAATGAAAATACCTGACTGAAAACAACTGACCTGAGCACTTTTCCCGTTTTTTCACTCAAATACAGCACCGTCTGCCAACAATCACTTTTCTTTGTTTCCAGTTTCTCCCTCTTTCGTCGGAAAATATGAACTGATTTTGACAGTAGCGATAAACGATCCTACCAACAAAATACATGTGGTTTTTGGTGTTGCGGGGATGCTATAACCTTTTTATTGAGCCATGGGTCGATCTAACCAAAAAGTATCTTTAAAAATTTCCAGAATTAAAGCAAGCGAAACCTTTCCCAGCAACTAATTTGTATGGATTTCTTCATAAATTTACTCATCTTTGCTTTACAGTAACTTTTATTACAAAGCACCAATCTCAAAAAAATAATGAGATGATTTATCTCCTACTAAGAAAAAAGAAAAAGTTGTCAGATGTTAAACTAATAGAAAAGCTAAACTAACAGAAAAACGTCAAATAATATTTTAGTTCCAAACTTTAGCATTTTGCTGCTCGCAAGTAGCAAAAGATCACAGATTATCACAGATTCATTCTGAAAAAAATTCTCTATGAGCCATGGTCCCAGTAATCTGCTTGAAATAACCGCAGACCTCCAGATGATTGGGAAGTTAGTCGGAATTTATTCTGGCTTATTCTGAAAGAAAATATATAAAAGTACTTTTTGGATCTGAGCAGATTGGAGCTCAAAGTCATGAAGCGGATGCTAACAAAATGGATTCGACGCAATAGAATCAATGGAGCCTATGTTAGAAAGGACCCTTTATTTATACAGTGGTAATTAGTTCGTAAGAATCTAGTATCAATGTTCTTGAAGATGTTGTTCACCTATTGCAAAAAAATCAAATATGTACAAATATAAGTATTTACGAAGGATTGATGACGGATGATTTTAGTTGGAAAGAATGCAGCATGGGTTGCCATCAGTTTCTATGCAAAATTTCCATCTCTTTTATAGTTTAATAGTTTTCTACTCTGGTAAAAATTTTGATTATGTTTGCATCACATCTCGCTTAACACTCATTCAGTTCTTTACTGAAAAAACTGATATGTCTCATATTTGAAACTCAATATTTTTATTGTTTTTTTTAATATATTATTTAAATATCTAAAATAATAGAGTTTATTCTATCATATTTTACGTTTTGAGTTGAGTTTTTTATGTTTTAAGTTAATTCAAATGAACTCAATTCATTTCATTTCGTTTTGTTCGATAGCACTTGTCTGCCACAGTAGGTGTGGTTCTCTTTTGTATGAATATTTTATTGTTGGTTGTTTTTGTTTCGAGTTTGTTATTATACACAGTTTCAAAATACCACAAGTGCGCCGAGGCGAATATTCTGTAGAGAAATTTGTCAACAAAAAATAGGAAAAATACATTTGAAAAATCACCTATCAAGAATTTCCCTTTCATTTCCGTCAGCATTTATTTATTTTTCTACTCAAATCCATATTTCTTCTGTTCGACCTCCCGAAAGCAAAACAATTTAATATTAAAACAACAACAACAACAACAATATCAACAACACCAAAGACAACAATAACAATAAAAGCAAAAGTAAAAAACTTGACAAGCTGCCTGTCAAGCCAGATCGGATCGAGATTTGAGCTGTTGAAAGAATCAAAATCGGAGATTCGACTCATCAACAAGACACAGAGCGAACCGCCTAACAGACAAGCAAAACATAAAGCAATGAATCGAATGACCGACAACAACAACAACAGCAACAACAATAGCAACAGCAACAATAATACGAGTATAAATTGCGGCGGCCACAGCGGCAGCCAAATAATTGGCAGCGCCACAGTGAGCGGCGGCAGCGGCGGCGGCGGCGGCAAGAGCGAGCGATGCGTCCTGTGCCTGGACGAGAAGCGCTCGCCGGTGCGCATCACGTGCGGCCACTCGTTCTGCAATGAATGCCTCGACGTCTACAAGTCGTACCAGAAGTACGCCTGGGCCAATCGCTGCCCGATCTGTCGCGGCTCGCTGAAGGAGAAGCGCCGCTCCGTAAGTTCGACGGCCGGCGATTTTCGAATTTGAAAAATGTCTCTTGTCCTCCTCTTGTCCATTCTGACCAGGTGAAAAGGAAGTACCAGGCACAGGCCACAGCCGCAACCGCCACCGCAACCAGTTCGGCGACGGCAACTGCCATCGGCAACAGCATCAGCAACAGCAGTGCGACGCGCATTCGGAGGACGAGCGCGACAGCGACCACAACCACAACAACGGCCACGTCGGCGTCGAGTAGCGTTGCGGCCAGCGCCAGCGTGATCGCAGCGGCCGTGGCCGCAACGACGGCGCCCATCGAGCAGATCTATCTGCTCGAGGAGTTCATGGCGATCGCGGCCGATTCGGACTCGGCTGGCACGACGACCACGTCGACGCACACGCCAACGACGGCCAGTGCCAGCGAAGCGGCCGAGGACGACGACGACGACGAGCAGGCGCCCGATGTCGAGGACATCGACGAGGAGTTCTACTCGGAAATTGAGGAGGGCGCCGATGCCGATCCTGATGCCGATGCGGAGGACGTCGATATCGATGTGGAGAACGACGATGACGTCGACGAGGAGGAAGACGATTACTATTATTTTGATGACGAGGACGAGGACGACGACGAACACGACGATCACGATGTCGACGGCAACGAGACGGTGGACGATGACGATGACGACGACGACGATGAGGGCCGCGACGAGGACGATGCCGACGCAGATGATGGCGACGGCGACGTGCTGCTGATGGACGATGTGATCATTGTCGACTGATAATGGCGCAACTGACCAACCCAGCGATCCGACTGACTGCCGACCGACTTTTCTGTGATTATTTTTTTTTGTGTGCGAATTTTTAGCAAATATTCTGTGCGCTCGTCATGTGTGGATTTTTCCGCGACCACTCGCTCTTTCAATATTTAATTACAATGCATGCATTTTTTTAAACGAACAATAAGAAGAAGCACAAGAGACATTTTTCAAAAAACCAAACGATATAACTGTTGCTTTATTTGCTCGGCCCTATTAATGTTTGAAATTTCTAGCGGCCCACCCACTTCATTCTGTTGGCGGGCTTCGTGGCGCTGCTCGCCTTGTCACCGATGATGATAATTCTGGCGATTTTTAGCAATTCTATCTGAACCCGTTGGTAGCCGTCGAAGTGTAAACAATCACAAGTGCTCACTTTATTTTGTTGTGAATTTATATCGCAGTTAACTGCACAACATTTGAATACAATAAAACGTTTGACTAATTTAAACCATCAGGCTGCAGCTGCCACCGAATTGAGAAAAGTAAAAGAGGAGAAGAAAGTGTGTGTGTTTCTAAGAAATCTTCATGAAATATTTTCAATATTTCTTGCATATTCGAACCAAAATAAAATATTTGAATTAATATCCATTCGAAGAGTTCGATGATTTTTGTTTTGTTGGAGATTTTCGATATGTTTTACAATGTTTTTGTTTTTTATTGCGAGTAAAGTAAGAGTGGTGAAAGTTATAAGATCAATTTTTTACGAAGCTAAAACTAGATTACAAGAAAACCAAAATTTTTTTTAATTTTTTCTAAATTGTTTCATAAAATAATTTCGATATTTTTTATTTATGAAATTTGTTTGAATAACATCGATGGGATATAATTTTCTTTCTTATTGCGAGTAAAGTAAGAGCGGTGGAAGTTATAAGATAAATTTTGTTCTTGTTCTTCTTGTAAAACCAAAACTAGATTACAGGGAATACAATTTTTTTTTTTAATTTATTAAAATCGTTTCATGATATATTTTTGATATTTCTTTTAATTATGAAATTTGTTTGAATAACGTAATCGATGGAATATCATTTTCGATGTTTCTTCTTTGTATTCAAAGAAGTAGACAAAATTTTTAAAAAGTTGTTAATGCATTTTCTAATGGAACTGTTCCACAATATTGTCTTTGAAATCTAATAATTTCGAAAATTAAAAATAATGCATTTTTTTCAAATATATTTAAACGTCTATACGGTGTAAGCAGTCGAGAATGTTTATGGATGCGTCTCAACCTTCTGAGGCTGAGAAAATGTGATATCAGATCCATTTTGGGGTTCGTTGCGGTATTTTTTACATTTAACTAATTGGTGGACATGCCATGGACATTTGTGACATCTGTCGACAGGGCGACGAGACTGCTACTCACTGTGGTAGTAAATGCCCTGTTTTAAATATTCTAATGTGGTATGAGCTACTGGAACTCGAGCAGTGGAACATCCTTCGCTGTACAAAAGTGATTTAACGGCTAAAAGAGATTCAGAGTGTGTGGGAAACTTGATGTCAATAGTCAACAACCACGTAAATTGGCTTAAGGGTTGAAGTTGCTAGTAGAGACAGCGGGATTTTACTTTATCTATATTGTTACGAAAATTCTAAGTTCGTTTTGACTGTGTTTGAAAATAAAACAACTTCAATTATTCAGCGCAAAACGCAGCCAGAAACTGACAATCACTTTAGTTACAGATTTACACTTCGCTTGTATTTACACTTGTTACCACTTCGCTTGCTCAACACAGACTCGACCCCCCTGCGCTGCACACTGCTGCTTTTATACTAGTTTTCTTATCGCGCCGAATTTTCTTGCACATACCAGTTGTACTTTCTATCTCGATCGTTCTAGAACAACCAATTACCGCGGCGAACCATCCCTACCATATCGGCAAATTATAGCAAATTCGCCGTACTTCACAGTGCATGCCTAAAAGTATGCTTGGAAAAACATTCATCGTTTCAATATCACAGCACAGAGTGACTCATTGTTTCAGTATGCTTAGAAAAGCATTCATGCACAGCACAGAGTGCCTCATCGTTTCAATATACAAAAAGTAGTAAAAGGAAATTCATAATTGATAGATGTTTATTAGAAGAAAAAACCATTACAAAACGTATGCTTATACGCACAATTTATAGAAATATAGTATTGATAACTTAATTTTAGAACAAAATTAATAATTGTTTCATAAAAAGAAGGACAAATTTTAGATCAGATACGCATCCTTTAGTTCGATAACTTGTTGCCATTTTGAAGTAAATTTTATTATGCCTCTTCCATAGAAATTCTGGTCCTTAGTGACAAAAAAAAAAACGAGTACAGTCGATTTTCACAAGCTTTGCTTACACCATCAAAACTCATTGCCATAGACAAAAACAGATGGTGCTCCTTTGGTTGCAGGTTCGAAACATCCTGAAACTTCTGGCGAGTCACTATCGAAGTGTGTAGCCTGGCTTTGTTTTGATGGAACACACTTTCTTTTCTATCGTTTCTGGGTAATTAACCTCTTTAAACGTTCTAATTGTTGACAGTACAGGTTCGAATTAAGAGTTGGGCTGTAGGAAAGCAACTTACAGTGAACAATTTATTGCCAATTGCACCAAACCTTCAAAAAATAGATAACTTTCCGGACTGTCAATCCTGGCTTAGACACAGTTTGCTTCAGCTGACCACCATTCAAAAACGACAGTTTTCGCTTGACGTTGTCATACGTGATGCATTTTTCATTGCCAGTCACCATTTGCTTTAGAAATGGATCGATACTGTAACGATTCATCAGCGTTTTGCATATGGAAATTTGGTCTGTGAGGTTTTTTACGTTAACTGATGTGGCATTTATACATCGAGTCTTTTTTTGTATCAAGCCTTATTTCAGTGGTTCGAAACGGCTTCTTGTGCAATCAGAACGGAGCTTACATGTTGCTACCACTCGACAATTTTCATGGTTTTATCGCAATTTTTTGCAATTGTTCTTCTAGAGCGCAGTGCATGTTTGACATACAAATTACGGGAACAGTTTCTACTAAAAAAAATGTTACATCAGAACTATTAACGCTATTCATATATTCAGCCATCTGGCTTGCATTTTTGCCTTTATCAATGAAAAACTGTTAAATATGTCGTAGTTTCTATCTTCCGGGGTCCATTTTTGATGCCAGTTTAAACACAACTGAGTCAAGCAATTACAAAATTGTCTGAAAAGTTGTTTAGCACGAAATCTTATCTTTAGAATGCTTTCTAGACTAACCCAATTGCACTTATACAACGCGTGATAAGCAATCGGTATCAGCCATCTATTGGATTTATTTTTACTACACATTTGCTAAGATGCGGCGACAGGTTTTGACAGCAATGTGGGCTTTTTGAGCAAATTATCTTTACTGTAAGATTTTTATAACGTCTGTTTGACCATAAGGAATCTTACTGGGTTGGTACCCCATGCGAATTTGGTAATTAATTGATGAGTTTTTTCACACAGTGATGAACTGATTCATCATATCTCAAACTAAGAGATTTTTGAACTCTGGTGTGTATTTGGATTTGTAATTTTTTCTTATGGAGTTTTTATGACTTATGTGAGTTTAAAGTATTTTCCAATAATTTTCAAAGGCGTCATTGGTTTTTCCAAATTTAAAAGAAATATATAAATTAAACACACAACTGATTAATGTAACCAACACAAGTCCCTATGCTCCCGAGAGGAGTGAACAAGGAACAAAAAAATATAAATTGAACAATAAATTCCTAAGAAATGAAAACTATTTGTTCGAATCAAATTATTTGACGCATTCAACTTAAAAGATTTAATTTTTTGTAAAGAAATATTTCAATACTCAGCGTAAAACGCAGTCAGAAACCAACAATCGCTTTATTTACAAATTTACACTTGTTCTACTACTATTGCATGTTTCCCCTTCGCTAATTCAACACAGACTCGACTCTCTGCGCTGCACACTGATGCTTTTATACTGGTTTTCTTATCGCGTCGAAGTTTCTTGCACATTGTAGTTGTACTCTCTATCTCGATTGTTCTAGCACAGCTCATCTACTCGTCTACTTCTATTGCTATCCACATGCAGCTGATGAGAATTACAAGAATCTCACAAGTGCGCTCTTGGTAGACAATGGCAAAACATCCAAGTGTGAAAGAAAAATCGCCTTCCTTACCTCATCCGTTTGGAAAAAATGTTGGAAAAAATGTTCGAAAAAAGTGTTGCATACACATTTAAACGGGTGGAATTTGTGGTATCACAACGGGTCATATATGACACTACAAAAGATAACAAAAGCGTAAGCAAAAATATTCTATGAAAAATTTTCAACAAAATAATCAACTCGTGAGAAGAGGCCAGTTGTGAAAAAAATTAAAAATATTTGTTTCAATAAAATTATTTCACTCATTTAAGCCCAAAGAAAAATTTATAAAAAATTTTAACTTTATTATTTTCACACGACAAGAGATTACAAAAGCTTAAAAATAATCAATTCATGAGAATTATTTAATTTATTCTTTTCACAATTTGCTTCTGAAAATATCAAAACTATTTGTTTGAATGCAACTATTTCACTCATTTTACTCTAAAGAAAAATTTATACAAAAATTGTAACTTTATTATTTTTACACCACAAGAGATCACAAAGGCGAAAAAGTTTTATGAAAAATATTCAACAAAAATCTCTTCTTAGCAAATGTAGCAATTAAGTCAGCTCCCAAACAAACATAACAATTGCAAGAAATTATTGCTATGCCAATCAACACGAACAATACAAAAACAATACAACGAAAAGCTGGCCACATGTGTAAATCTTGTGAATTATTTGTGTTGCATGAATTTAGTTTTATTGCATTTTAAACACTTCGTTCGTTGACTGTATGGGAATTTATGTTGAAAGACGTTGGTGTTGTTGTTCTTGTTGTTGCAATTGAATAGTGTACGTTGTGTGCATTTGAATGTCCGGCCGGAAGATGTTTTGTCAACTGCTGCTGCAAAAAGCGAATGGCACTTGGCTGCCATAAAAGCAGACGGCAGGACAATGACGACAAGTGTTGAAAGTTGTTTGAACAAAAAAACTGGCCAACTTTTTACGTTACGCTGTTGTATTGCAAAGCAATTCTTAACACAACAACACACTTGAAGATACAAACAAGCAGCAAGTTTTCTGGAGCTGAATTTAATCAAAATTTACGAGAAGATCAGAAGAACGAATGAAGCAGCACAAACGAATGAACGAACGGACTTTCGGCTGAATGGAATGAATTGAGTGAAACGTGTATGGACGCAAGGATGTGTGCGGCAGGAGCACAATTGACGGAAGGAAGTGCAGACAAATGTGTGCATATCGGTGGCTGCATGTGTGTTTGTATGTCTGTCTGTGTGTCTGTGCTTGTGGACGAGCTGATGTTACATACGTTTAAATAGCATCAAGTTGAAACGATTTTAAAACGATACAGCAACAAGCCAATATTTTCGGCATATCCTTGTCGAATCTCTAAATACACACTAACTTGTATAAGCATGTGTCGATGTTAATATGTAAATATGTATTTATGTACTATGACCAAAAACAATGCCTCAATGCCTTCAATGCCTCTGTACGAGTGAATTTACAGTTGAATTAATTCAAGTAATTTGTAACAGCAACAACTATAACAACACAATTTACACAAAATATTGTACAATATTTGTATAAAACTACTGAAAATCATTATTTGGCTTGTTACAAAATTTAATGTGCATAAAGAAATTGCTATGCAAATGTTATGGTTTTCATAAGCCTGCAAGCGTCGGCAAGTCATAATCGATGTTTGCTGGTTTTTGGGCCAATTTAAACGTTTTGCCTCAATAAGTATGCAACATTGTTGGAGGCCAAAGAAAACTAGAAATACCAGCATTTATTCGTAGCGTATTTAGTAGTTGTTGAAGGCCTTAAGCAGCATTTAAATGGTCTGTGTGCGGCTAATGAAAGTACAAAATGCACAAAAGCCGCCATTAGGTGCACAGCATACATTCACATAGCACATAGGTATATGTGTGTATATGCATACAAATGCATATGTGAGTGTGTTAACATTGAGTGTAGCTCAAAGTGCATCTAGGAAGCGTCGGCGGATGGCAGTCAGCCAATGGAACAAAAGAAGAACTTGTAAGCTACACACACACACATACGCGCCCACGTTTAGGCACAAAAAGGCATACGCTCGAATAAACATTGCATACATGCAGGCGTTGAAGGCACATCAAAGGCGACCATGTGCAGGCGCCGAACAGGCTTACAAACCGAACGCAAAGCATGCGCCCAACACTCGGCAATTGTGTAAGGAAAAATGTGGCATAGCGAGCGAAATGAGCAAAGCAGGCCAGACTTGTCTCCTCGACATATTTGTACAACTTGCGGCAATTGATTGCAAGATTGAAATGTTCAACAATTTTTGTATTATGCCAAAGATTGTTGGAAACACTGCGAGTTGGCTAACAAGTTGCACAACTCGCTTTGAATGCGGGTTAAAGAAACAAATTTGCATAATCGGTTAAAACTTTTACGGGCAGCTTAATGCTTAACGCTGTGTGAATGTGGGCCTATCTTTGCAGTTTTCTTTGTTGTTGTTGTAGTAGTTAAGGCATCTAAATGTGTTTTTTGTATTGCTTTCATGTGTGTGTGTTTGTTTGTGTGCGTTTGGGTTGCATTGAAAACGAGTTAGATTTCGCAATACAATTTGCTAATTTGCTCGTTTGGCATTCACATTGAAAGCAAAGAAAAAAATATGCAAATATTTGTAGCCAATTGAAACTGAATTTTTGGGCGTACTTTCGATTCAATGTGAGTTTGGATTCGATTTTGTGTTGAGCGAATTGCTCAATGAAGCATGGTGCTAATGCAATGGTAATGGTGGTAATTTTTGAGCACTTCATCTTCTTTAACTGCTCTATATTCTTCTTCATCTTTTATTTACTTGTCCTGCTTTATCTACAAAGAACAAATACTGACCTGAACAACTTTTTCTTGGACAATCTAAAATATCTGACCCTAGTCCAGTAGGCTTCGAAAGGAGCTCAAACTGATTTAATGACTGAGTGGCTTCAAGCTCGACTGTTCGCAGTATCACAATGGGCTTCATGGCCTAAAAGCGCTTCGCCTTGGTGCTGCAACTCCTATGTAGCCACATATTTTCTGTTTTGCTAAAAACATAAAATATAAAATATAAAATAAATAAAAAAATAAAATAAAAAAATAATCGATAATCCGGACAATTAAAAACCGGACACTGGTGTCCGAATTACAGAGTCTTCAATAGAAATGAGTGTCCGGATTACCGCGTTGTCCGTATTAGCGAGTGTCCGAATTATCGAGATTATACTGTATATCGGAAAGTGATGGAATAATTTTGGTGACTGTACAGTAAACATAACCTAAAAAATAAATAAAAAATTATATTTAAAAAATACGTTTTAATTTTTTATGTATTACGCAGGTTAAAAAAATTTGGGAAAATATATGTTGTTCAGCACTAACTATACGAGAAAAATATTAAAAAAACATTGGTTGGTTGGTTGTACCGAAATTCTAACTCGATAAAAAATGTTTTAAAAAACCCCAAAAAAACTTGTATTTATATTGTTTTCTGAGTTTGGCCGATTCTTCTGGTAATGTGTCTAAGTGATATCCACAATACTTCATAACCTCATCTAAATCGGACTAGTTTTAATGTTAGTAAAATAAAATTTAATTTAACTTATTAAAATTATTCTCCCAGATCGGAAATAAATTATAATTAATTAATAATTATGAAGGTCTGGAATTGAGTTAAATTGTTACTTACTTGTTACTAAAAATACAAAAATATAACAATCGAAACTAGCTGGAGGCACTTTACCCTTTCTTATCAAACAATGTCTTTTGCCTAAAAATATACCCCAATTTTGATTTTTTAATAAAAACTTCTAAATTGTTTGCCTTTGCTAAAAATATGCAACAATTTTGTTTTTTTATGACTCCAAATTGACTTTTACAATTTACAGCAAAAAGTTTCATTATTTGATTACTAGCCTGAAACTATACCACAACTTTGTTAAGGTTGTGACTTACATTTTTTTGGTTATTTATTCATTTAAAAAAGCAAGGAATGCAAGTATTTGGCAGGTTGTGCCACCAAAAATCAAGTGTTTTATAACCTTAACCTTTAATCAAAGTTGGCCTGAAACTATACAATACAACTTTGTCATGGTTTTGATCAACATCTTCTTCTTCTTCTTTTTTTTGATAAAGCATCAATTTTGATTTTTTGCTCCTCAGTGTTAACAGAAGTCAAGTGTTTTGAAACCTGCTTTTATTAAAAATTTGCCTGAAACTATACCACAACTTTGTTACGTTTTTGATGTAAGTCTTGATGCAGTAAGTCTTTGATGCAGAAGTCAAGTTTTTTGTAACCGAGTTCTAATTAGCCTGAAACTATACCACACATTTGTTAAGTTGTTAATCCAAGTCATTAATTTTTCTGGTAATTTTTGTTTGTATTTAATAAAGCAATAATTTGGATTAATTGCACGTTCTTGTGTAAAAAAATCAAGTGTTTTATAGTTTATAATAAAAAGTAGCCCGAAACTATACTAAAACTTTGAAACTTTGTTATACTATGTTAGAACTCTGTTACGTTTTTGGTATACATTTTTAGTTAATTTTGTTAATTTTGTTTATTTAAGAAAGCAACAAAGGATTAGTTTTATGTCTGTGTAACCCTTGTTACGACTCATACTTCCTCTAAATAATCAAGTTCGGTCAACTTTTGCGAAACAACACAAGGCGTCACAGTGATCACGTCCTGAGACCTCACTAAATAATTCAATCGGTAGTAGCGACGGGCAGTGTATGCGGAATCAATCATCTCATATTTTTTTTAAATAAAATTAGTTTTAATAAAAATTTAGGGCGAATTCAGGTGATAGTTCAAGTGAAGTTTCAATGCATTTTTTTTTTGTATTTTTTTTGGGGTTTAAATTATTAAAATCAGTCAGTAGAAATCAAGCTTTAAACAACCATAAATAATAATAATAATAATAATTGATTGGCACGACAGCCCGCTTACGCGAGACTAAGGCCTAGCTTCCCGCAACCACCCGTGTTGTGCGTGTGAATTTTGTACGCGGGTGGAAGGGACCTACAACCATAAATAATTATTTGAACAATGTAGACTTTTTCGAAAATAAAAAAAAAAACAAATCAGCTGATTCACCTTTATGAGTTCTCCTTCATAAAAATGTATCATTTTAGAAGGTTTACTGTGAAAGTAAGTTTGATCACTTGCACGTCTCTGAACGCAGAGGTCACGAGTCTTATTTCATTCAAATGAAGCTTTAAACTACACTACAGTCTTCTTAAATTTTCAATATGAATTTTTAAATTTTTTTAATTGTAAGTAGTTTTAATAAAGAAGACTCAATTTTAAAATTTAGAATTTTTTTCTTATTTTTTTATGTAAGTTTTAATAAAATAGTTTTGATTTTAATTTAAAAATTTTGAATTTTTCTTGGTATTTTTTTTAATTTTATTAAGCAACAAATTTGATTATTTCTCATAGTTACATCTGTGTTTGCATAACATTAACATTTATGTCGTTTCTTACAATATTCATTGACCCAAATTCTTCATAATTTATACTCAAATTTATTACAAAATTAAAATTATATTAAAACCGCACAAAGCAGAGATAAACGTGACATGTAATTACGGCAGCTTATGGACAAATGTGAGGTGTGTGTCTTTGCCGTAACGAACGTTCCTTGGACATTTCACATTTTCCACTTTCCACTGCCAGCGTCTAATTATCTTTGCGTTTATATCATTGTATCATCTCCAACAAAAACAACATCATAATCACCAGCAGCGAGCGCAGTCGCTGGCGCTTCATTATACCATTTTCCATTCATGCAGCCCAGTGTCACTTGCAACGCGACGACGTTGCACGTGAATGGGCAGTGAATGCGGCAGCGCGGCACTCGGTGTGCGGGGCAAAGGAAGTGCGAAAAAACGAATTTCTTACATAATTAGTTTCGTAAGTAGATTTACATTATGAAACATGCTATTAACACGGACGCGCACAAGTGCACAGGACGAAAGGAAGGAACGAACGAAGCAGCACCGACTGAATGCAAGCAAGCAAAGGCAATGCGCAAGATATATTCTTAAGCAGTGTGCATATCCTTTTCAAATTAAGAAAAAGTTTGCACTTCTATTCCCACGCCACCTGCCGAACACTCACACACATCTGACACACCTAGACACATGCGACTGACTGCCCACTGCCAGCAGCCTTGAGCATTGTTGCATCTCGCTTCAGCTGTGCAGCTGCAAGCCGAATGGACCTTGTGTCCGTTCTGTTCAAAACCGAAACGACAGACGGCCATGCAGGTTTTTGTGCGCTGCCATTGCCGTCGTTGCTCATTCACTCACTCACTCATTCACATGCGACGCGGCACAAAAGCACATCCGTCTGCGCGGAATTTGCTGGCTGCTGCCAGCTGCAATTATAACGGAGCGAAGTACACTTTTCGCAACGCTTGCAAATTGAATGCGCGCCGCAACTGCAGGAGATGCGACAGCGCAGGACACGCCGTGGCGCAGTGAAACACACCGCTGCGGTGGCAACTGCAACCGAGGCATTATCGGGCCAACTATAATAGCACAGAAAAACAAACTGCCAGAACTGAGCGCGGAGGCAGTCAAGGCAAAGAAAGGCAACTGAAAATGTGTGGCGTGCGGGTAGCGACCGCAGCTGCTGGCATTCATGAAAACTGACAAAACTAGGACGAAAATATACTCGATGCTCTCTAAATCAAATTTGGTATGTGAGTGCTTGTGTGTGTGTGTGTTTGTGCCTCCCACTTTATAAAACTTTATAAAACTTTATAAAACATGCAGGAATTAAATGTGCACAGGACACTCCTCTCGAGTTACACGTGTTTTCCTGCATGTTTGTGCCAGTGTTGGTATGAATGTATGGGTATCTATATGTGTGTGTGTGTTTATGTGCTAAAGGAAATGAGCAAAAATTGTGTAAGAAGAAAAAGCCATTGAAAGAAAAACTGAAAGGCGTTTTCGAAAGGAATTTTCCATGTAAGAAGTTGCAGTCATTTTTTCTCATTTTTTATTTTACTCGCCGCTGGCGTAGTCACATTTGCAGTAGGAAACTTATATACATACAGACTCACATGTATGTAGTGGTAGTTTTTTAATCAGTTCGAAATAAAAGAAAATAGCATAAAAATGTCTTGGAAAACTAGAAGGCGGCGCTTAGTCTGTATTACATAATTTCGAATTCTTGGTTTGGTGTTGACAAATATTTGATACGTCTGGCACAGGTAGAAGAAAACATTTTCAATAATCCTGCCTGGACGTTGTACGTGTACACACTGTTTTAATTAAATGACTGGTTTGCTGTACACTTTAGTTCTGCATTTCTTAGTAGAAGAATTAAAAAAGAAAGAATTAAGCTTTGTGAACGGAGCATCAAAATGCTTTGATGAACATTATTATGTGAGAAATATTTGTATTGACAGTTTTGCTAAACTTTAAACAGTACAAGTATACAAATTTAATTGAAACTTTCAACAGTAGCAGAAAAATTTAGTAACAGAAAATTAGTAACAGAAAAAGATTTAGTAACAAAATATTTTCATAGTACAATGAAATCCTTAAAAAAAGTAGTTTTCCAATAAATTAAATTCAAGTACAAAAATTAAATGAAAAATGTCAACAAAACAGTAACAGTAACAGAAAATTGGTAACAGAACAGGAAGTAGTAACAGAATATTTTCATAGTACTATGAAATCCTTAATTCTTTTGACCCCAAAGTTGCCTCAGAGCAACTTCACTTATTTGTCATCTTATAGCAAAAGCTACGATTGATTTTTGGGTTTAATTTAAGTAGGCAACAACAAAGTGATATTTTTAGAAGTGAATTCAAAGCAAATTACAAAAATTTTACTGTTTTACCCAAAATAATTTCCAATAATTTGCAGCGATATGAGTGAAAGTTTGTTTTCTAATTGAAGTCTTTGAATTGGGCGTTTTTCATCAAAACCCTGTTTTTTACATAATGGTTAAATAAAAGCAAAAAGTGATAATTTTCTATTTTTACATAAATATTAAGTAATTTTTCTATAATTAAAAAATATTAATAGAAAATTTATTTAACCCGTTTGAAGCTAAAATTGTTTAAAAGTAAACTAGCTTTAGAACTAGAACAATGAGGCGTGGCGACTTCAAATGTCGTGTGCTCACTTCTTAGGCAAATGTTTCATGATGTAAGTACCAAAAACTAATATCGACCTACAGGGTACAATTCGGAGTCGAAAAGGTTAATGAAATCAGTTTTCCATTATGGATATTAAAATCGAATCATTGTGAGATCAACAAAGTTTTCTTAAAGCATATTTGTTTAAATGATATTTATTTCAAGTGACTTCTTGCTATAAATTAGGAATAAAAATGTATACATTTAACACTAGAAAGACCTTTGCGGTCATTTTGACGGGTTTTCTATTTTAAATATCTGTATTTTCTTTAGTATTTTCATCAACTTTTGCTTTGTTGTGTATGTTGTCTTTGTAGGTACGGACAACTTGCGGTCTTTCTAGTGTTAATTGATCTTAAAGTCAATTTATTGCTGCCTACTTTCAGACTCAAGTAAAAAACTGAGTTGATTGCAATTTTTAGAAATTTGTTTAGGCGTTTTATGTATACACGTAATAAAATTTGCAATATATAATCGCTTGGTTATGCCAAAAGTCATTCAATAAATTCTGAAGAACTTGCGGCCTTTCTAGTGTTAATTGATCTTAAAGTCAGTTAATTGCAGGCTCAAGTAAAGAGCTGAAGAGTTGATTGCAATTTTTAGAATTTTTTGTAATTTTTTAGGGCTCTTATAAGTAATAAAATATGCAATAAATAATTGTTTGTTTATGCCAAAAATATTCATTCAATAGTTTCAACTGCGATTTTAGAAGCCAAACTGTTAAAAAACTCATTGACTTTTCAGAAAACCTGCTTCCGCTGCACTCAGTTGTGCAAACCATTCAATTTGCGCGTCATTACAAAGTCCAAAATTTGGACCATAAACTAAAACAACAAAAGTTGGAAAAAAAAAACTTCAAATAGCATTGGAATCAGAACCAACAACAAAACCCTCAACAGGCACAAAATGACATGAAACGTCCAAACCGATTGCAGTTTACAACTAACAACAATAAATTGCATCTAAAAATGAGACGAAAACAAAATGAAAATATTTTAATTTTCTAGGCGAATAAATCCATCAGCGGCAGGCAGACGAACAAAGAAAGAGAGAGAGAGACGAACAACTTCATGGCTGCATGACTGGACACACGAGCGGCTTCACAAATACATAAACACAAACACAGTCACACACACACACACGCCGTGTGTACAAAATAGTTTTCAACAAAATAAACTTTAAGCCCTCAGTTTGTTTAGGAATATTTCAAAATTTTCTAGCCAAGCAAAATTTTTGCAAAAATCAAAAAACAACTAAAAAATATATAAAAATATATAAAAATACAAAACATGCAAACGCATTGAGAAAAAACTGGAAAAGTTTTGAATGAGTCGTTTGCGGTAGCAAAATATTCATATCAATCAATTACTCTGCTTTGGCTTGTGAGTTTATAAAAAACTAGCAAAAAACAAAAACAAAGACTTAATGCGGAAAAAGTGCGTCAAGCAACTGGCGAACGTTGAAATGTTCAATTAAATGCATTTGCTGAATATTTGAACATTTTTCTTTTGGTGGCATATCGACTGCCAGGAAATATCTGCATCGCCCTCAGTTTTTTCGACTTGCAATTTTTTTTAATAAAAACACAAAAATGTAAAGAAATGTTAGGAAAATGTGAAAAATATTTGAAAATGATTTCGTGCGGCAAAATTGCACATACACAGCTATACTGCACATATTAAAAAACACATTACAATAACAACAATGCACATGCAACGCAACGTAGTGTGCATTCGGGCGCCGCACCTTACCAATGCAAATGTTGCACTGTTCGCCTTTGCTGTGGCTGTCTATGTTTTTTTTTGTTTTCCATGTATGTGTGTGTGTCTGTATGATTACTGTTCCTGTATGCGTCTATTGTTGCTCGCTCCACAATAATGCCAACGCAGCGTAGTTCACTATTTTTATCAAAAAATTCCTTCTTTCTATTTTTACATATTTTGTTTTTTTATGTGTTTTGCCATTGTTTTTTTTTGCATTTCGCTCTGCTGAACATTTGGTTTTGCTGGCAAATTTTTTGTTTGTTTGTTTTTTTATGTATTTTCTAATACAGTCAGTAACGCTGCTGTGTCGCAACGGATATGAAATAGTTGCATTCTGCAAATTTTTTTCGCACTTTTATTTTGTGCTGCGGCAAACTGTCGGCGTAGGCATTGCATTCAAATTGAAATGTAACACGAAAGCCTCGCCCAACAAAAACACATTCCCTGCCCGCCCATTTAAACAAAGCCAACACGACCACACACACACATATGCAGACGCGCCCATTTCAATGTGTGTGTGTGTGGGTGCAGTTACGTGTAGGTGCTGTAAGCGCATTTTGACACCCGGCTTTTGTTTATGTTAGTGTGTGCACTTTGATGTTCGCACTTTGCAGCTTTTGTGCTTCTTTTGTTTTGTTTTGGTTTCTTCTGCCATGCGATACGGCCATACCGCACTGTTCATTTTAAAGCAAAATGTCAAAGTTATTGTACGTCAGTGATGGGAATAAAATCGAACAAGTCGAGCTGTGGTAGTTGCGTATTGGAATTTAATGGCCATTTGTTTACATTTGCGGCTGTTAGAATTGCAAGTTGTTTGCAATAGTTGGTTTTGAGAGATTCGGAAATATTTTTCCATGAAAAAGTATGCAAAATTTTGCAAAAGATGAGTATACAAAATTTGCAAGAGAGATTCGGAAATATTTGTTCCAAAATTTTAAAAGATGAAGCTTTGTACTTTTGAAACGGGTTTTGGGATATTAAAATGTTGCAATTTTCTACCAGAATTTTCAACTTGGAAGCAAATACATACTTAGTACACAGATTGTAAGCTGTTAGAAGATGTTTCAAAGGTTATTGAAAATTATAGACTCTTATTATCAACTTTCAGATCTTTTATCATCACTTATAGTTTCACCACTTTTAATGTATTAAATCAATTTGTGCATTAAAAAAACGGTCTCGATACTCTCCTGTAGATCAAAATTTCATCTTCTTCCTCAGCGAACCATATTTTAATTTAAAGTAAATTGGACATTAATAATATAAATTTAAAAAATACCATAAATTAATCTTTTAGTTGAAAACATGTTGAAAAATTTGCCTGCAGGAGTATTCCATCTTCGAAACCATGATTACTGATTACTAAATAAATTCAAAAATTTGTAACAGCGGCAGTTAAAAAGGGCATTAAGCAACAAAAGCTTAGAGATTAAGCAACAAATTGTAGAAATAGAAATTGTAGTAAATAGAAGTATAAACTGAAATATCTGCAAAATAATGTTTTGGTTCGAATTCATGCAGATTTAAGATTTAATTTACATATACAGTTTTCATGGATTGTTCATATATGTATGTATTATAGGGGTTCATATAGTTAATATGGGGGAGATTTGGGTGTGCAAACTCCTCCAAAATACCTGCTGGTTACCAAAATGTATGACGAATATGGTTTCGAATGGTGTTTGCCTCAGAGGTATTATTGCCCCTTGTGAGTGCGAGGTGGAAGCGCATTGTTCGTGTCAAAGATCAAAATTGTCTCTATTAAACCATTTGCTTTCCCAGATAAAACCTC
The DNA here is from genome assembly GCA_963971225.1 of Melieria omissa. NCBI lineage: Eukaryota > Metazoa > Arthropoda > Insecta > Diptera > Ulidiidae > Melieria > Melieria omissa. The sequence goes on along the minus strand of OZ020269.1, from coordinate 24,125,725 downwards.
GGAGGTCCAATTATTTTACTTTCAATATGTCTGTTAGTTGTGAGGTAATGATTAAGTTGCTTCCTGGACATACATCTCTGATAAACTGCACTTTCAGTTTTGTCACCCATCGTTAATTACGTTCAATTAATGTCATTTCAATTAATCTCTTTTGTATAAAAAAACCATAAATTAAGCTGTATCCAAAGTTTTATTTTTTATTTCCAAGAAAAACCTTCAGACATTGATCACAGCTTATTAAATCTCGCCATTTTTGTTGCCATCTCATTTATCATCTCCATCATCTCACATGATATCATCTCTCAGTACCTCAACTATTTATCATAAAGCCAATAGACTCGAACAAGTTGATCGGTACCTTAATCCTTTTACCGATTCATAAATATTTGTTATTATTTATTTTCGCCATTAGTCTATGTTTTTGTAAGAGTGCAAGTTTAGTACAACTTTCAGCAAAGAAGAGGTTTTATATCCTTATTTCATGGATCGATGGATCTATGGAACAAAGCCTTACAGACTAAGCTAACAAAAAGTAACATGTAAAAACCAAAAATAAATTATTTATTATATGGATGTGGTACATATTTTAACATTTGTTAACCCTTCGTTGCATAATTTAATTTCCGTGAAGAATAAACATTTTCGTTATATAATTCTTGTTGCTTGTTAAGTTCTGCTGGTAAAAATGAAATTTTGTTGAATTCCTGTATCTATGAAAGAAGTTCTGCGGACATTTTCCGTATCCTGGTTAGAACCCTACCGCCGAAGTAAAAGTGAGTTTTATCAATATTTTAGTGTTGACTACTACGGGGAGTCGAACAGAGGTCAGACGTCACTCTATACTCGTAATTCAACGCACTAAACAGCTGAGCGACGGCGATCGCCATATAACCATCGCCATCAACAACCAAAATTATTTCACCAAATCGAAACACTTGTTGCTTTTTCGATTCTTTTGCGCATACTTTCAATGTTAATCGCAGAATTCTGTTAGTAATCAATTGTTTTAACATAAAAAACACAACTGAAGGATGAATGACTGTAAAATGCTGAATAGAATAGTTTCCAAATCTATGAAAAGTTAACATTGCATATATGCAAAGCCATGCAGCGAAGGGTTAGTAAGAGATTGCGAAATCAGATTTAAAAAAACTTAGTAGAAAAGAATTTCGAAGAAAGATCTTGAAAGATATTGAAAATTGAATATATCTGAATTTCGATAGTGTTCTCAGGGTTCTCTCGAACAGAAGAAAACATAAAACTTGTATTATAGAACTGGACAGGACTACAAAGACGACAAATTTTGTAACTTTTGTTTAGACATTGCGGAATCAAAGCTAAAAGAAACTTAGAAAAAAGCATCTCAAAAAAATAAAAAAAAAAAAAATAAAAACCGATGTATTCTCACCATGAGCGTTATGAGGGTTTGAAGTCATTATGGAACAAAAATGTTAAGTTTACTTAACAAACTTTACAAACAGTAAGAAAAATGAAAAATTTCTTATTTGGAAACCAAAATATCACTGATAAGATTTCAATGTAAATACAAACAAAAAGGAGAACTTTTTGGGACTTTAGTTAAAAGAATTCTGTGTTCAAAAGACATGCCAAGGAGCCAATACTGTAAAAATATCAGAAATAGTATTAAACTTTAAAAAACTTGAATGACCTTTTTTTCAAGTTCATTCGTTAACCATTAATGTTAAGGGGTTATTAATATTAAGGTTTGAGTTTTATTAAGTGTGGTGCTTTTTTTTTGAACAATTTTTGGCGCATCACTTGGCCGTTGTCTGGTGGGAACAACTGCAGTCTCAGAAATTTATTTGTATTAAGTGTTTGTTTTTATTTGGCTGCAAAACCAAGAACTTTTTGATTCGCGCTCTAACCCACTAATGTGAGAGCTGACTTTTACTGAATCATTTACATTTACAATTTCTTTACCATCTCTAACATAAGTGAATTGACTATAAACAGTCTTATACTGCAATATTTTAATTTTAAGCTTCTGAAAAATAGCTTAACATGGTTTATTCTGGCAGCTATCTTTCAGCTCTGTACAATCTTTTGAAGTGGAAAAATCTTATTTTAGAAAATTTAGTATTCTGGCCACAAAAATAAATAGAAAGCTTTATTCGTATTCCTGAAATGTGAAAAACAAATCTAGATTTTCTGACATTTTTTTTCCTTGCAATATTTTTTTAATGCTAAAAAAGTTTTGAATTTTGTAAAAGCTTTTTCGTTGGAGTATTCTTCCGTAATGTGAAAGAAAAATTTCGATTTTCTAAAATGTTTCTTTGGGATAGGTAAAATCTTGTTTCTGTCTATCAAACTTCAATGGTCTTTCAAAATTTGTTCAACTATCTTTGCCAGAATAGGTCTGAAAGTCAAAGAAGCTTAAGTTCTTACAATTCTTTTTAGTTACAGTAGCTAAAATCTTATGTTCTGTCTTTCAAACCAGTCTTCAAGACCCTTAGAAACCTAAATTTACTTAGCCAATTGGCTAATTGAATGCTGTGTGTGTTCAGTGATCTGTCGATCCCATCTCTCCTCCATGCTTTCCTTCTCCTTTTGTACTCATGTTCTTCATATTTTTTGCTCCCTAGACTCGGCCGTTTCTATAGTTTAATGTTTATGGATCTGATAGATCTGAAACTCAGTGGAACTCAATTTCTAATAAACTTTAGGCTCGACTAAATAATTCCGAAAGTCAATTAAATTCAGGTTCAGGTTCAGGTAATTTGTAGGGTCGACTAAATAGGAATAAAAGGCAATGAAACTCAAGTGCCTATAATTTTTATGGTCAAGTAATAAGGCCCGAAAGTCAATTAAATTCTCATAATATTTAGGGTCACCAAAGTAGACCTTCAAGTCAATGAAACTATAACTTCGGCTCTCTAACTCTTTAACTCTTTAGGCTCTAATATGTATTTCATTTAAGTTAGCCCACGAATTTTTGCGACAAGTTAAACATTTTCTGAAATGCTTGCAATGCAAGTTGACATAAAAATACAAAATGACTTGTTTGTATTAAATTTGTAAAATTCTGCAAAGCGTCAGTTTTGTAAAATTGTAATTTTTCTTTTCATTTTTCATTTTTTTTTTTGTTGCAATTATTGCTTACTGCCTTTTGTGCCCAGGTATGAAGGCACACATGCGAACGCTGTCATGTGAGCAAAGGCACATTGTGTGGCTTTTATTATGAAGTGTTCAAATATGCACGACCGCACAAGCAAACAAGCGCGCGCACACACACACACACGCGCATACAGAGATACGCCGACATTTGCGAAATCCAGCATGGCAGCCATAAAGGCGAAACAAAGCACACGACACACACACACACATACAAAAGCCAGCGCGGCATGCAGCGCCCGCAACAACAAAAGCCACGCAACGGAAGTGCAATTATTTCCGCTTATGGCGACGAACGAGTCAAGCGGTGGCGGCGAATTCAGGCAAAAAGTCGATGCGGGGATTTGTGTGACATTTCACCTTCATGGGCGACATGGTGTGGCGTCCATTGCAGTGCCACCGCTTTGGGTTGTTGTCGTCGTTTGCTTGTTTTGCATTCTGCGGTGAGATTTACGCTGTTGATGTCGTGTGTCCAAAATGTGTGTGTGTGTGCTTGTGAGTGTAACAGCGCGTGTGCATATGAGTGACGTTTTAAATCCTTTTTGGCGTATTACCTGTCACTGGGTCACAAAAGCAACGCAAATACTCATACTGACACACACACACACACATATACATATTCCTCACTCAGGCGCACATATATTCCCCCGCTTTTGTTAAGCTAATGAAAATTTGCGCACTTTTTTTACTCATACTTCGGATTGATGGCTTTCGTTTGTCTGCGTTTGGTGACGTGCGTTTCATATTCGTATTGTCGGTGTTTGTCTGTGGGTGTGTAGTTCACTTTTTTCACGAATTTAATCAATTTTGTCACCGTTGCCAATTTTTATTATTGCCAACCGAAAGCTTTGTTCTGCTCTTATTTCTGGTGTTTTCTTGTCGTCGCCATCACTGCCAACATGTCTGATTGCTTGATCGTTTGACGACCGTGCAATTGATTGTTTGGCGTTGTCAGTGCACAGCTGCGCGAAAAATTTCCGAAAATTAATTAAAGTTAACGTGTTGAGCGAGCACAAAAAAGCGATTATGCGGAATAGCAGCTTAACTGCCAGTTGAATGACAGCAAGTGTTGCTGACAGTCGGTTGGTGGGAGTGGAGGGGACAGCGAAATTTGCAATGTTGCCATTGTTCGATTTGTAACCTAATTCGAGTCGGCAGCAGACTGATTGAAACGCCTTTAAGTATGCTACTATTTTGCTTTGCTTCTCGATTTCTAGCTTCGGTGCCTTCGTTGAAGAGTTTTACATTGAGAAATGCTTAATACCAACAATTTTCAAACCATCAGCGACTCATTAGAAACAAAAGAGAGAAACTAAATTTGTGTGCCATGTTATCCTCTTTCCAGCATAATTAATTTTATCCTTTACACTTGCTGCACTTAATGCATTACATTAAAATTGCTTATCAGCCGCAGCACTTAGTTGCCGACCTAAGCCACTACACACTTGCATTCTCACACACACATACACACACATATACATGTGGGTTGCTTTTGTAATTTTTTTGTTCTGGCGGAACGCGCCCTGCCGTAAATTTTTGTGCAGTTTTTTAAATGTTTTTTCTTCAGTATTTTTTTTTCATTCTCCTTCTCACCTCCGCGGGCCAATTTGCTGATGTTTATGTGTGGGTAATTTTTGTAATTGTTGTTGTTGTTGTTGCTGCTGGCATTGCGCCAATTCAATGTGTGATTATTCTGCCGTTATTTGTGCCACACCATCATTTCAGTTGCCTGCTGCCAGCTGTCTCGGCATCTTCAGCTACATTCAAGCGTTTTATTTTGATTTTGCTTTCATATGAAATTTTGTCACTGTGCCATGTTGCATGTTTGTATATTTGTGTGCGAATTGGCTGCTTTTCAACAAATGCAACATCTGCTTTTCTGAATTTTCGCTCTTACTTGCTCGCTCGCCTTCAGCTCGTTGTGCCACTCGTTGTAGTAACTGGCCAAAGCAGCCGCTGGCCGGCATTCGTTTCTGTGTGTGTTTGTTCCATACGATTGCCTGCAATGTAAGTATGTATGTATGTATGTACATATGAAACTATAGAAATGTGTAAAAAAACATTCAAGGCTTCGTTTTTTATTCATTATTCATTCGGCTTGGCTGCAGTTGCTGTCGCTGAACACCACAGCGCGCGCACACAAACACATGGAAACATACAAATATATATAAAAAAACATCTACCATCAGACAAACATACAAATACATCATACCTTCATACATACATAAATACAGACAAATAAATACACACCGAGACATATGTAGTGGTATTTATAACGTCACTTTGCTGACTGTCTTTGGCAGTGTTGCCAACATATTCACTCACACACACTCACTCACACAAATGGTTAAACGTGTATATGTGTGTTTTTGTGTGAGTTGGCTGAGTGTGGCATGTGGCAGTTAAAAAATTTGCTGGTTTACTTTTACTTACAATTACACTTTTCGTGCAAAGTGTACCAATTTATTTTGTTGGCTGTAATGAATTCACAATTCGCTTACAGTCATTTCTCTTGCCATTCTTTTTAGATTTATCTGTTGTGCATTTTATTCACATTTGTTGTTACTGTTTGTTTTATGTTGTTTTGTTGTTTGCATAGATTTGTGTGTCCTTTTACAGCATTGGACATGCTCCAAAAAGTTCTGATACGCTTCATGTGAAATTTTAAACAGTAGTATTTTGTAGCACAATAGAAGATATCACTGGCAGTTGTCTTTAGTGATTATGTTTATGTATAGTTTGAGAGTTTTATTAAATTAAAATCTTATAGCATTTTAAGTGATAAAGTCGATCTTAATGTTTGACGAATTCATCTTGGATTGGGTGCAGCCTGATAATTGGAGCTATAGTATTCTCTGTAAATTTTTCTTTTTCAAAGATTGCCTTCTGCCTGCGAACTACGTCTATGGTTGGTTGGTTGAAGTGACTGACTCACAGTTGTCCCCCTGCAAGTCACAATTAGCGAAACTAAACCTGGTTAGTAGTATGACTAAATCCACCCGGTAGAATTTAGGTATCCAAGAAGGTTCCCCAGACTTACTGTCGAGCAGTCGGTCGAACAAGTAAGGAAGTGTATCCCTAGAGACTTAAATCTTGCCCTTGCCGAAGCTGGGCAGTGACAGAGGAAGTGATTAGGTGTTTCTTTCTCATCTAAATTCCCACAGCTCCTACAGTGGGTATTGAAGTGGATGTTTAGCCTCTCCGCATGGACCTATAGTCCAGTGGTCTGTGATGACCACCGTAAGCCTAGTGACGTTCGTGCGAGATTTGTAAATAAGCTCGCGGGATCTCCACTCAGTGTAGGAGGGCCACATTGCCCGCGAGGTACGACAGGAAGTCAGCGACTTCCACCTCCGTTTGGCAAGACTGAGACAGTGCAGATAGCAGCCCCTCTTGACAACTTGAGCGCACCAATTCGTCTGCCCTCTCATTCCCTTCAATGTTCCAATGGTCAGGAACCCCGATAAGGGTGATATCAGCACAACGATTTAGCGCGCTCAGCGCCATCTTACACTCCTCGACCAGCCTTGACTGGACTGTGGTAGATTGTAGAGCCTTTATTGCTGCCTGACTATCAATGAATACTGCAATCTTGCAGCTATCGGTGAAAAAATAATTCAGCATTTCATAAAATTTTGTTTTAAAAGAAATTTTTTTTATTTTTTTGGTTAATTACAATTTACGGACATCACCTGATTCACGTCAATTGAACGAGTTCGAGTAAAAAAGAAACAAAATAAAAATTCATAAGTCCGAAAGAGGGGAGGACGTAATTCGAGGTTTATATATATAAATGCAATTTATAAGATAGCAACGAGACGTTTTTATAAAATTGTCTTAATTTTCATTAAACATATCAACAATACCTTCAACTAAAAAAAAGAATGGGAAAATTGTAAAAATAAATACACAAAAACAAACACTACGAATTGCTTTAAAAACTGGGCACAGAATGAAGACTTGAATAGACCAAAGACAGTAAAAGTATTAAAGTTCAATGCAATAGTTCAATAGTATAAAGTTAAAATATCTTTGAATAGATTGAATCTAGTCTGAGAAGTGCCCAGAATCAGACAAACCCATTCAAGTCTCCATAACAGCCTAAAATTCAAAGCATTCTGTTCGAGATTATGTTTCAATTGAAAATTTAAAATCACCAGATTAGGTAGCAATTAGAAACCTGAATGAAAAATTCATGTACAACAACATATCTTACTTAGTATATCAATACACTAACATAGCTACAAGACCGTCATACTTATCCAGCTTTTCTTGGAACGCCTGAAATCGGGCGAATCTTTCCAAGACTGAAAACCAAATGACAATTTGCATACTTAATCCAGTACTGCAAGTACTGCAGTACTACAAGAGTACTGACAGACCTGGTTTACACAGCGAATGTTGAAATCTTGGATCTGCTAATTTTCACTAACAGATGAAACTGGTTTGAGAATGTTACTGATCGGGACTTTTTGTTCCAAAAAAACGAGTGTGCTTATGACCACACGACTGAAGTGAAATATATATGTGTGTGTACAATATATACATGTATGTACGTATACATATATTAATTTTCTACAAATATTTAAACTTATTTTATGTTCTCATTGGTAAATTAACACATTTTAAGCGGGTAGCCTAGTATATGAAACTATGCTGCGTAGCGGGCATTACTTGCAAAACAAGCAAAAATTGCGCGATCCAAAATAAATAAAACTTGAAATTTATGAAACTAAAATAATTATATGAAATAATACTTTCAGTTTTATATGAAAACCAATCCGGTAAAAATACCGTCTCCCGCTTTTAAAGTGCCTACATTCAAAAGGTAAAAATACCCGCCCCGCTTATAAGCAGCAGTTTTCACAACGGGTAATTTTACCCGGCCCGCTTTTAATGTGTTAATATTTTTACATAGATCTTTTATTTTCGTAAAGAAAAGAAAGTGTGCGCGCGCACTGCTCTCTCTTGCTCATACACTGTGATACAGACAATAGGCCTGCAGTGTGCTATGAGAGGAAGAGAGAAAGAAAATGTGCGCGCGCACTGCTGTCTCTTGCTTATATCCCCCACTCAACTCCCGTTCGCCTCGCCCGATCACACTTTTCGTAACGCTTACGTCACGCGTTCGCCAGCTTACTCCCCAAGTCAAGCGTGCGTAAACCACTCAACTCCCGTTCGCCTCGCCCGATCACACTTTTCGTAACGCATTCGGCAGCTTACTCCCCAAGTCAAGCGTGCGTAAACCAGTCAACTACCGTTCGCCTCGCCCGATCACACTTTTCGTAACGCATTCGCCAGCTTACTCCCCAAGTCAAGCGTGCGTAAACCAGTCAACTACCGTTCGCCTCGCCCGATCACACTTTTCGTAACGCTTACGTCACGCGTTCGCCAGCTTACTCCCCATGCCAAGCGTGCGTAAAGAAGTTTCACTTCAAAAAATCAATAAGAAAATCACAATGAGTCATTTTGGGCTCTAAGCGAAACACTCTTCCATTCTTGACTTATCGTATCAGTGGGTAGATAAAAATCTATCTGAAAACTTCTAAACTCATACAAGTCCAGAGCATCCAATTCGATATTCTGCACCAACGTATAACTTGAAATCAACTTTCAAAGCCTAGGCACCGCCTGAAATCGAGTCTACCTAATGAAAACTAGGTACCATTTAAAGACTTGTGTATCCCCATTAAAAACTCTCTTTCAAGAACCAGCATAAAGTTTTTTCACATACATATAGAAGCAGCCACTGAGTGTCGATCTTAATTTAAAAAAAGAAGAAAACTCACCTTTAATTGCATTTAGTATGAGATACCATAAACCTGCTCCAAGCGCCAAAATTGAACTCCTAAATTGTCCTTGCTTAAACTAATCATTTTGGGACTTTCTAACCAACGCGTGCACAATAAAACCAAACCAAGTCACTTGCTTCAATTGTTTTCATTCTACAATTTCAATATGCCTTCATATCCTTTGGATCGTTTCACAAGCATACATCCACCTATGTATGTTTGATTGTTGCCCATCTAACGCACACAATATGCATGAAAACTTCTAAATTACTTAACCACAAGAAGTTGGTACACAATTCTTTAAACTTGTTTTCCCACACACACACACACAAACACAAAGACACACGCAGACGAAAACCTGTACTCGCTGCTTCCATTGTGCGCACCAGTGCGGCGTAGTCATTGTGCGCACGTAGTCTTATCGCTAAATTACTCCCAGCAAGGCGCACTGCTTTACACTCTTCACCTCTGAGCCCACTGCACACCGCATCGCATCACATCGCGCCACGCCACGTTATTCCACTCCAGCAGCCGCAGTGGCTGCGCTACTTTTACTCATTTAACATGCAGCTGTAAGCCATACACACACGCACATACTAACATATGTGTATAAATCACACACACACACTCACCTGGTCGTCCAGTGCTAAGCTGCAATGTGTTGCAGCGGCCAGCAGTCGAACGGCGGCAAGTTGGCGCGGCACGTCTCAGGCAGCATTCGGGTTAGTGAGAGATGAGGTTAATATTGTCTGTGCTTTTGCAGTTGAACTCCTGTCTAAGTTGCACACACACACACCAACGCACGAATACAACGGCGAATGCACACGTAGCGACGCATTTAGCAGCGCAATAAATTCACTTTCCATTTGGCAAATGCGCTTAGACTCTGCCGTAGGCGCTCTCGGCCTACGAAACATGGCAGTGTGGTTGTTGTTTTTGTTGCGCTGTGGCAAGTGGCAAGGAGTGCCAGACAAATGTGCAAAACGCCAGATAAAAGGTTTTCGCAATGGTTTAGTGCAACAATTAAGAAAATTAATTTAATGCATACATTGTAGAAAAATGCTCAACACAAACTCAAATGCTAATGTTTCGCTTTACGAATTAAATGGCTGAAGAGAAACGCAGTGGAAACGTTTGCAATTAGTTGAAATTATATTTTAGTGCGACTTATGTGAAATGGTTACGGGCGCTGCTTAATCAAGTGGACGCTTCGAAGGATTCAGAACGTAGGTGTAGGTGTGTAAGTGTGGAATTAATAGAGCTGGCATCTGGTTAACAGAAGACAGCTGTTTAATTAACATTAGATAGCCGGGTTATATTTGTTATGCGAGTCAACTTTAAAATGAAAATAGATATAAAAAGATGTTCATTAGTTTCTCCAATATCTGTGAAGACAATTTTTAATTTTAATTCCAAACATTTAACTGATTCCAGGTTATTCAGATCGTTGAAGCATGCAGACACAGAACAGAGATGTTCTGCCTGTGTCTGAAAAGGACTTCAAGTAGAAAGCGTAGATGAGCTACGTTCATAGCTACTAAATACTAGAAAGACCGCAAGTTTTCCATACCCACAAAGACTGCATATCATATCCGCTGATATCTCGAAAAGTGCACATCGGATTTGGATAATTTTTCACAAAATAAATTTAAAGAAATATAAAACTTTTTACAATACAAAAAAAGTCCCCAAAGCAAAATTTGATAGAAATACTAAAGAAAATAAAGTTATTTAAAAATTAAAAACCATCAAAATTACCGTAATGGTCTTAACCCGTAACACTTGAGATATCGAAAACCCTAAATTCAATATTTTTTTTTAATTTAAATTTGTTCCTTAGAAGCACTCGTAAGTCTACAAGGCTCTAAGTTATAAATATTATATAAGAAGAAAATTGGCTCTCTTCTTTCTAGAACTCATAACACTTGAGATTTCGAAACACCTTAATTGAATTTAATATTTTTGAAGTGAAACTTCTTTACGCACGCTTGGCATGGGGAGTAAGCTGGCAAACGCGTGACGTAAGCGTTACGAAAAGTGTGATCGGGCGAGGCGAACGGAAGTTGAGTGGTTTACGCACGCTTGGCATGGGGAGTAAGCTGGCGAACGCGTTACGAAAAGTGTGATCGGGCGAGGCGAACGGGAGTTGAGTGGTTTACGCACGCTTGACTTGGGGAGTAAGCTGGCGAACACGTTACGAAAAGTGTGATCGGGCGAGGCGAACGGGAGTTGAGTGGTTTACGCACGCTTGACTTGGGGAGTAAGCTGGCGAACGCGTGACGTAAGCGTTACGAAAAGTGTGATCGGGCGAGGCGAACGGGAGTTGAGTGGGGGATATAAGCAAGAGACAGCAGTGCGCGCGCACATTTTCTTTCTCTCTTCCTCTCATAGCACACTGCAGGCCTATTGTCTGTATCACAGTGTAGGAGCAAGAGAGAGCAGTGCGCGCGCACACTTTGTTTTCTTTACGAAAATAAAAGATCTATGCAAAAATATTAATTTACCAATGAGAACATAAAATAAGTTTAAATATTTGTAGAAAATTAATATATGTATATGTACATACATGTATATATTGTACACACACATATATATATATACATACAGATGGAGCGAAAGAAGTTTCACTTCAGTCGTGTGGTCATAAGCACACTGGTTTTTTTTTAAATTAAATTTTTTCCTTAGGAACACACGTAGGCCTACAAAGTCTTTAGTTGTATCCAATGAGAAGAGAGTTGGCTAAATTTCGACCTCTATACAAATTAGCTAGAACTCTTGAGGAAGCTAAGTGAGCTAAAGTTGCAAACGTCGAGATTGCAGTTCTCCAGTAGGTGGCGGTAGTTCCCAGAGAGAGCTGCAGGCTTTTAGTCTCTTTCTCGCTTTTCCAGATTTTCTACAAAAAACTACGAATAATTTTAATTGGACCTGTCCGACTAAACCTCTCTGATCACGTCTGGTTAGTTTTGCCATCTCAGATGTGCAGTCCAGGAGTACAAGCTATGCGGTACCATTCAACCCAGCTTTCTTATTTCAGAACCTTACTTTTTTATCATTTTTGCATGGCTTAAAATCAAGAAGAAAGTGGGAGCATTTGCCAGAGATGCCAGGAAATATAAGTTTCGTCCACCTGCAGCCGTTCTCAGCCTGTCATGCTCATTTCTGGGTCACAGTGACCCATTTATTAACAGTGGCTTTGATTGCTGCAGATGGGAGAGGCATAACAAACTCAGAAAAACACAGCCTCAGAGCTCATTCTAGCTGGTCCTTACCTCGCATCTGATCCCATTTTATTTCATAACCTTACTTTCCTATCTTTTCTGCTTAATCCTGTTTACGATTTCAGTGCGTGAGCTCCCATAAAAGGCGGTCTCTAGTCTGCATCTGACCTCAGTGAGTTTACAGTTCCGCTGTCACTTGCAATTTCCCAGGGTTCGCTTGTTCTATAATCTTAAGTCTCTAAATAATTGTTGCATGAGATATTTAAGCTGATTTCTGGAGATTCTCCTGCCAAAAAGTTTGCAACTGGGGCATCGAATGTGCAAGCTTGGTTTTTTATGAATTTATATGAATTCCTTTTTCTGAATTTATATATAATTTAAAGCACTGTCCGTCCAACAACTTGGGATATAGATTATATTTTTGTTATATTTTATTTGCTATATTCTCTGTTATCTCAATTCAATCTTTTCTATATGGATTTGAAATATTTTGCCCAAGTATATAAAACCTATGCGCTACAAAACGTGCAGTAACTTGATCTATTTTTATGTTTGATAAAATTCGAAACATATTGACCAAAGCTTATGAGATTTGTTCTCTCGTTTCCGTGGAAGGACTGCAAAGCCATCGTAGCACGGGTCCCAGTTTAACAGCATCGGTCGCCGAGTCGGTAACGTATGAGTGTAGGAAATACAAAAAAAAAATGGTGCCTAAATAATCTTAGAACTCAAATTTTGCTTTTGTTCGGCTTTTAAAAGACTGAGCCCTACTCACTTAGGAGCTCCTGGGTTTTTCTCTGGATTAGATAGGATTTCCAAGCAAGACATTAAGTCGCTGATGAACTTCTTTAAGAACACCCACATACTTATCGATAACTTTTATGTTGTTTAGCAACCTTAAAGAGCTTAAACTGGTATCGCTGGGAATCCAACAAAGTCTATGTGGCCGATATGTCCAGCCAATTAATCGAACCTAACCTTAAATTTTGCTCAAAGCGGCTAATTTAAGTAATTTTGAATTTGAAAAAGCTGACCACTAGGGAATGTGAAAAATTGTAAATCAATTAGCACGCACACAGCTGCAAGTATATAGCGCCGCTGCTCGTATACACACACACACTGATGTAACGAATAGATAGACACACACACACATATAACGTAACCTCAACAAATGTTGCCTCTTAATTTATGCGTTGATGACCGCTTCAAAACGGTTTTTGGTCAAATCGAAAATGTGTTGTCCGAAGTTGAAAAGAGGAAGAAGTGGGCAAACACTCACACACACACACATATGTATGAACTTAATGACCACTGGCAGCCGCCCAAAAAGGCCACAGACAATTACAAAATGTGATTTAGAAAAAAAACTAACCACAGAATGAATGAAATGAAACTGATTGAAGATAAAACAACAAAATTTTAACAACAAATGAAGCGACAGCAGCGTCTAATGAACACAAAATGTTGCATTAGAAACAATTTAATAAAATTTATAATTTTATGTTATTTTAATAAAAATTTGTATATTTAATGAAAACTTTTTTCACATAAATTCATAATAACATTGTTGCTATTTGCTGATATTTACTGGTCTGTCAAAATTGACCACAACAAAAATTATTGTTGCCACAACAACTTCAACAACTACAACAAACCGTTGCAATGAAAACCAACAACGGAAATGAAAAACGCAATAAGCCAGCGAAAGCGCGAATGCGCGTTCAAGCGCAAACGGAAGTGCCGCCACACGCTGCTCCCTGACGTCTATCCTTTCCCCCCTCCACACTTAACTACTCACCACTTGAATGCGCGTTGCACGGGTTGTCTTTTCTTTTTTCGTGCGCTGCGCCAAACTTTAACCGCTTTTAGCCGTTTTTGGGCTGCAGCGCCTTCAGCCTCTCAACCCGCCCGCCCGCCGGCAGCCAACAGTTTATCGTCCACATGCGAGCTGTGCATTGCGCCAAGCAAACACGCAAACAAACAAGCAAACGCACGCACCGACCTATGGACTGACTGACAGCCAGCCAGAGAACAGATAGGTCGACAGACAGACAAACAAATGCGAGCGGCGCAAAACACGCAAACCGGCAAAAACAATTTGCGCTGCCTGCATTTCCAAGTTGGCCGTGTGTTTGTGTGTGTGTGAGTGTGTGGGTCGGCAAGTGCAGCCAATACAAATCGGTCTTTGTTTTATTCCACCAGCTTTTTGTTGCGTGCATTCAGCCACCTTCGGTTGCAGCTGCCTTTTGCTTTGTTGTTTTTGTTTCGGCGTGTTGCGTGTGCCTGTTGGCAGCCGCACTTTGCCGACAAATTTGTGGCCATGTGTGTGTGTAGTGTTCTGATTGTTTGTGTTGGTATTTTATGTACTCAGGGTGCAACGGGTTCTGCTCCTTTTTGGCTTCTCATCTCATAAGCGAACAATTTTTCTTATTCGCTTTACAGTTTTTGGGCAGCTCCTTTTATTATAGGAGTACAGTTATCTGTGAGTTGTTTGTGCATTCTCGTCTGACTGCTCATTCCTTCTTCGCTTATTAGGAAACCATTTTTCACTTTCTTTTCAGTCCTTTCATTCCTGATTTCCTTTTTTATTAGAAACCTTTCCTCGTTTTTTTATCAATCCTTCTATTAATTTTCTTTCTGTCTGTGAAGTTTTTGTGCATTCTTGTCTGACTGCTGATTCCTTCTTTTCGTATCGGAAAACCTTTCTTCGTTTTCTTATCAGTTTTTCATTCATTTTCTGTCTGTGAGTTTTTCGTGCATTCTCGTCTGACTGCTGATTCCTTCTTTTCTTATTAGAGAACCTTTCTTCGTTTTCTTTTCATTTCTTTTATCCATTTTCTTGTCTATCTATGAGTTGGTTGTGCATTCTCGTCTGGCTGCTCCCTTCTTTTATTATAAAGGAACCTTTCTTTTTATTATTTTCAGTCTATCTGTGAGGTGTTTCTGTTTTGTCTGGTTGCTGATCCTTTCTTTTCTTATTAGAGAACCTTTCTTCGATTTCTTTGTAGTCCTTCTGTTATTTTTTGTGTGACTGTGAGTTTGAAACCTTTCTTCATTTTCTTCAGTTCTTTCAACCATTTTCTGTCCGTGAGTTGTCTGTACATTCTCTGATTCCTTCTTTGCTTATTAGAAAACCTCTCTTTGTTTTCTTTGTAGTTCTTCTATTCATTTTCTGTCTGTCTGTGAGTTGTTCCTGCATTCTCGTCTGGCAGCTGATTCATTTTTTCTTATTAGAAAACCTTTCTTCGTTTTCTTTTCAGTTCTTCTATTCATTTTCTTTCTCCTGTTATTTCTGTCTGTGAGTTGTTGGTGCATTCTCTTATTCCTTCTTTGCTTATTAGAAAACCTTTCTTTGTTTTCTTTTCAGTTCTTTTATTATTTTTCTCTCTGTCTGTAAGTTGTTCGTGCATTCTCTGATTCTTTCTTTGCTTATTAGAAAATCTTTCTTAATTTTTTGTCTGTTTGCATATGAATGAATAACCGACTTTTTCTTTGTCTGTCTCTGTTTGAGTTCATTTGGCTGCCTGTATGTTGAGTCGATTTATTTCTCCGTCTGTCTCCAGTGTTTTTATTTTATAAACATATGTGGCTATATGTTCTTCCTCTATATGTATATATCTTCCTATATATGTGTGTATATTTCTCTGTCTGTCTATCTATCCAAAGTGTTACCCTTCTATATATCTGACAGTATGTTTGTCTTCACATGTCTGTCCGCCTGTATCTATGATTTACCTTTATATCTGACTGCATGTCCATTTCTCCGTCTGTTTGTCTCTATGTTTTTTTCTTTAGCTAAACAACTGACTGAATGTTTCTCTATATAACTGTCTGTATGTCGATTTCTTTGACTGTGTATTTCTATATCTGTTGTTTTCTCTTTAATATCTGGCTGTATTGTTTTCTATCTGTCTGATGGTTTTTATTATTTTCCTCCTTATGTCTAATTGTATGTTTCTAATCTTTATACCTGTCTCATCTATATCTTTCTCTCTGAATAACGATTTCCCCGTTTGTGTGTTTCTCTGTCTATAGTTTATTTTTCTGTCTGTCTGTCTTCTGGTTGTTTCCTCCATATAACTGACTGTTATTCTATATTCTCTGTCTGTCTGTCTGTGTTTGTATTTTTCCTTCTAAATGTTTAGCCATATGTTTGTTTATATTCCTGTCTGTATGTTCATTTCTCTGCTCGTCCGACTGTGTGTTTCTTATCTGTATGTTCATTTACATAGAAACAATGTTCCTTTCTCTGTCTGGTCTATGCTTTTTCATCTGTACAGAATATTTATCTATATGTCTTTTCCTCTATCTGTTTTCCTATTTGCATGACCATTTCTCTGTCTGTCTCTCTCTCTGCCTGTCCACCTTTTATTTTAGTTTCATGTTTATGTTTCTATTCTATTTTGTTTATTTGTTTCTCTTTTATTTTTTTTGCTTTTTGGACAACGCAATAAAAATCCCTAAATGATTGGAATCAAGGCCAGTGGCAACACACTCTATTGACTCGTGACCAGTGACGGTTAGCTGTTTTTAGCGTCAGTTTTTTTTTATTGCTTTAACTCTTTCGGAACTGAGCTTAAGCTTATTGATCGATTTATTCCTATGAGAGCATAGGACCCCAATAAGGCAGATGATTTGTGTTGCTTGCATTAATCAATTTAAATTCTGTTCAGGTGGGAGATTTCTACTGTTTTTTGAAAGCATTTATGTCAATGATGGAATAAAAATAAATAAAAAATATTATAATGAAATAATCAGCATCAAACTGTACATTTATCATATTTTGAGAAGAATGCAAAGCAAGCTTGTGATACTCGATGAGGCTCAGAGTTAATTCTGAGCGGAACTTCTAAGATTCCAAGTCCAACTAGCACTCGTGGAGTTTACATTAAACAAGTGTTTGAAAGATTTGAAGTAGATTGACATACAAAAAGTTCTGACTTATCTGAAAAATGAATAAAATTCAACTTAAACTTAAGAAGAAACAAGGCAAATGACTTATCCCCTATTGCTGAGTTTTACATTACACATGCGGGAATATCCTTACAGGTAGATGGACGTAGGAGGGTGTGTCTGTAATTTAACTCAAACAATTTTATGTCCATCAAAAAACAGTTTTTGACTATTAACTTGACTTCAATCACGCCGTCAATCAAAGCCTTCGTGCACTCAATTCATTCAAAACGTAGATTTTCTATAGTAAAACCCCCACAAACACCTCCAACTCAATTCACCATGTTGCACTGCATTTACCAACTCATGGCCCACTACGGCGATATTGTACAAATAACAAAATCCCCACAAGGCATTGCCTGACAACTTATGTATTAAATTTTTATTCTTCATTAGCTTCAAACTGCTCGCATTACGCGCCGCAACGCTCAAACTCCGTAAAACGTAAATTTCACTAATTTATTCATTATCTCGTTACAGCCGCAAGCGAGAAGCACACACACAAACTTGTATGGCACAATAGCAACAATTATTCACACATTGCACAGACACTGCACGCATGCGACGCAACTGAAGCGTTCGCTGTAGATTAACCCAAATTAGCGCGCGCCTCGGCGGCAAAGTGTTGCCTTAATGCCAACACAAGCGAAACCTATTAATGCCCACACTTGTGCACCCACACACACGCACACTTACAAAAATTCCATATACGTAACTTTCATATCTACTTATACATATATGCGGCAAGCTGTGCTTATATGCCCGAAAGTATGCTACATATGTGGGCAGTTGTGTGTACATGTGTTGGCTGCGCTCCTGCTGGCGTTTTAATTAAGTGTCGATACAATTTTCATCCATTTACGACCGAAATTTCAACAAACATATGTATGGATGCCGCAAAGTGTGTCTGTCTGTCTATGTGTGTGTGCGTATGTTTGTTTGTTGGCTTTTGCTCTTCCGCTTTTCCAACTAGTTATCACGCAAACCTTATCACGCATGCAGCGAAATTGCTCCCCCACGACTGGACATCTTCGGTGTGCGTAGCGTCAAGCGGATGAATTCTGGTGACAGCGTTGTTCCGCAAGGGTTGACGACTGGGGGCGCTGTGAGCCATCAGCGACCGAGACTGCATTCAAAATGCGCGCAAGTTGCTTATGTCAGCCTTTTACCGAGTGTCGGTCTGATGTGTGGTTTGCAATTTGTTGTTTAGCTTATTTCGGTAATTTACATTTTGCCCTCCACCCGCACAATGATCTCTCTCCATCAATTTTTAATGATTCTGAAATTATTTTTGCCCCCATAATTTTACCAAACCGTACTTAGCTGCTGCTGAAATGGCAGCCAACTCGAGTGTGTTAAACTTTTCGATGGCAGTTATCTACTACGACGAGTTGTGTGTGTCATGTTTGACTAGATGCTTTTTGTTGTTGTTGTTGTTGTTGACATATTTCATGTAAATTGGCCAAGTTTCGGCCGCAGGCAGCAAACCATACGAACGCGCTGCATTAGTTGACCTGGGTGTCGTACTAAAAATAGCTTCAATGCGGTAGTGGGAGTGGCAGTAAAACATTCATGAAAGAAAATTAACAAGTAGCTAAAAGGTAAAAGTTTAATATTGCACTGCAAAAGGCACAAATAGGACGAAAGTCATGGGAGGAGTTATTCTAAAACGGTTTTAGTGTGGCAGCGGTTAGACACTTTTGGTTTACACTTTGAAACCTGAGTTATGGCTAAAACGATGAGGAAAATGTTGAGAAAAGTTTATGATCCCTTTACATGGAGAATATTATATAATGTGTGGGATTGAGGTTGAGGCACTAAGATGACATCACATAGACTACATGGTTTCTATTGGCTGGTGATGATTGTTGGATGATGATGGTGATACCAGATGATGGATGATTGGTTGGTAATATGAGATGTGTAGTTTCATACTCGGTGACGTAGTCATTGATTAAGAAGGGAAATTAAAAAAAAGACTTTTCTGAAGTCTTGAAGCTTTCTTTAGTCTGTACAAACTAGATAAAGTCATATAAACTGGACGTTGGTTTGGATATCATGGAAAGTAGAGAGAATCTTTTGAATGCCTGTGGATGCCTCCAAAACATCTCTTCAGAAGGAAGTGGGTACTACATCAACAGGAATTAGTCTTACGGGTGACAATATTGTCTGGTACATAGACAGAGATCATCTTGGTCTTGGTCTTGGTCTTTCAGGCCGCAGTTTTTGCCATAAAACAGTGTACCAGGAAAACAAACTAAGTTAAGCAGAGATAGGAGAGGATAGGAATGTCTGATATCTTGTCAGGCTGAAATCAAACCTGTGAACTCCACGTCATTTGACAGCGAATGTTTTCGAGATCTATTAAGGAGTAAGTAATCTAGTAAGGAGTAAGAATTAACCAAGTATTACATGATCCAAATGGCAATGAAGGAACAGACAAATTCTCAAAAAAGGGGACCGCAAGGTAACCTAATCGAACTTGATTAAATAAGGAAGTAACTAGTAAGCATTGTGTCAAACTGAAGTTTATAAAGCGGGTAGACTGTAAAGTTGGTTAAAGTTGGATATATTTTCCATTTTGTGCAATAATCTTTTCCCTTTCATCACTATGATTCCGTGCTTATTAGACATGATTTAGTGTGGTATGGAGATTCTTAATAATAGGTTCTCGATGCCAACCTCTCATTTTATGTGGTTTGGTAAAAAAGTGCATAAGCCAACAAACTTTGGTCAATGTTAAATTGAGGTCAAAGTTCACAAAAAAAGGTGGAAAATCCGACAAATTGCTCCACAGCTGGTCAAAAGTTGCTCTTAGTGGGTTAAAATCTATGACTGACCTCAACTAGTTTTCTTTACTGAACATTTCTTTCAAACATATTTATACCCCATCTTTAACCCTTAATGGGGCTCCGATACAAAATGGTCGTTTTCACACAATAGGCTCCCACTGCTACCAGGTTGCCCTCAGATGCGTCAAACGTATGACCAACACCCATTTATTTTCCCTTCCAAATGTTTCTTCCAAACATACCTACCCGCTATCTCCAAGTCTTAAGGGAGTTGCCATACAAAACTGGCCATTTTCTATGGAATTGGCTCCCCACTTGTAAATGTAAAAATAAAGTAAGCGAGAAAACATCGTATCTCGGAAACTACTGAACCGATTCAAATGCTTTATTCAGCGATCTCCAACATTCTTAAGTACAAAAAATACCAAATTAATTAAAGTTCAAAAATTCACCACCAGAGGGCGTCTCCCATACGATCGGGGTTGTTAGGTTGTCACCATTTGGGTTTCTACTAAGCAATCATCAAAATGTACTGTCGAAACCCCATTTTTATTCAGCCGGTATAGGTTCTTCTTGCATAGGCAGCATTATAGTCTCTAATGAGGCATCGAGGCATCAGAGGCATCGAAATCAAAAAATCTTGCACTAAATCATGTCTACTGCTCATGAAACTTCTGGTTCTTAAAAGCAAAAGAACTGAACTAAATCCAACTTTAGCTCGTCAACATTAGTGAAAGTTTTATCATTCAAAAAGTTGTAATCTGAAATTGCAAGGTCCAAACTATATGATGGCTCTGACACCAATTCCCCACTAAACTCAAAAAGTTAATTTTTTAAAAGTCATCAAAGAGTCATCATAGCGGTGGCATAGGATTTCTTTGTAATTTGCAAATTCTGACCGTTTTTCTTTGATTGCTTACTCCAGTTTTATTATTAGTTCTTGTCAGACAACATCGGAATTGATTGTTTGTTTCCTTGAAAGCAGCTCATAATACATAAAATCTCATGAGGTTTGCAATGTGGTCTTTTTTTAGGCAATTCAGGTTTCGATGTGGTTTGTGATCTCATGAAGTTAGCAATGTGTTGTTTTTTAGGCAATTCAGGTTTCGATGTGGTTTGTGATCTCATGAAGTTAGCAATGTGTTGTTTTTTAGGCAATTCAGGTTTAGATGTGGTTTCTGCTGGTTCATCATTCTAGGACCACAATCTCCTTCATTCAATTTTATTGTAAACAATAAATTTTTCATTAGCAATTAGGATTCGTTTCAGTACAGAGTTGATTTCCTTCAGTTTGAGATTCATATCGCAAACATTGATTCATTCTATTAAGTGAAACTCTTTCAATTGTCGCGGGAAATCGAGCCTCTTTACACGTTCAAGAAAATTTAAGTAATTTTCAACTTTTATGCAATCTCTGACACAGATACGCATCAATTCATTTAAATTATGATTTTGATTTAGTAGTCATAAACTTTGTTAGGGTAACCAGAACAGTTTTCAATCAATTTCGACAAGCAATAAACACCAAAAACTTCACATATCTCTTTGTGAGAATCTTTTTGTTAGACAAATATCTTTGGGAGACTCTTTGTGAGACTAAGCGTTTTTTACTTTTTTCAAGAAAAACTAAAACGTTTCCTAGACATTATTAGGGAACATAAATTCTTCTTAAAAGATAAACTCTTCTACGAAAAAATAGTTCACCAATGGTTGCAGTGTCTCGGGCAGCTAATCGAATTTAATTTATGTGGCAAGAAGATGCTCAACAGTTTATTTCAAACATTGTTCCTTGTTTCATAATGCATTGTTTGATATGATTGATATCCATTCAGTGTGCCTGGGTAGCCACAAAAACTTTGTTAGAAAACTAATCATAATTTTCAACAATGAAACTGCAAATTTTATTGATTTAATTTATTTGTTAAATCATTATTTTTGTTCTGTCTATCGTCTGTCTGTCTATCTATCTGCTTTATGCTTAAAATTTTCTATTTTTTATCTTTTTTTTGCTTCTCTACCAAACTTCATTAGCATCACCTGCTCATAGGCATTTGAATTCATTCCACATTCAACTTTTTGCCAAAAATTACTTGTAGACAGTTAAATGTGTTTCATAATCAATTCAAAAGTAAAAAATGTTACCAATCTACAACCAAATCGCTGCCGTCTTGACTACTGACTATCATAATTGACTCAACTAACAGCAACATTTAAGCATGAAAACGCCATTGGTAACACATACCAGCGCTTTTTCGTGCAACAACAAATACCCATGAAAGTAATAAACAAAATGAAAAATGCAAATGCAGCAAGAACGAACATACAAACGAAAGCAAAACAAAAATTACGCTGTAAGCTTCTAACACAGTAACTGAGACGATGATGATGATGCCGCCATCTTTGTGCGCAACAATTTCACAACAACAACAACTATACAGCAGACAATAGAAATGTTTAGCAGACGGTCGAACGGCCGACCGAACAACACGTTCCGAACGGTCGACGCGCCATACAGCACACAGCATAGCATCGCTTTACGCCACACAACGCACAGCAACAACAGACCACACAGCTTCGAGTCGAGCTGCGCACAGCAGGTGGTATCTGTGGCATTCCATGGCAATTTTAATGCCCTCTAATCCCCACTGTAAACATCATTAGCCAATATTATATGCATTAAATTTAATGATAAAACTGTGAGCTGTTGCTGCCTGCGACGCCGACTCAGCGTGCGTACACCCACACACATATTACACACACACACACACATATATATATGTTTGTTGTACAAATCGAAACTTGTTGTTGTTGTTTTTGGGTATATGTAGCACAAGATGCTGCAGTTGGTCGAAAGGTAGCGCAGCCGAGGCAGGCGGATTAAAGCGTTACACCGCATGCGGTTGCTGGCACACGGGGCGTATGCGGAATGCCAGGCATTCGTGCAGACAAACGTTGGGGCCCAGTTGCGGTCTAAGCGGGAATTTGTTGGTGTTGTATAGCGATTGTTAGACAGTTTTTAAAGTTGACACTTTGGTTCGGTAAGGCGTGAGGGCGTGAAAGGAAAGAAACAAGTAAAATGGAAGCTTTGGCGGCCTCGTGCCTCGAGTTTGTTTGGGGGCTAGTGGGTTAAACTTAAGGTTGGCAGTTTTGCTGATTGTTGTTGTTGTTGTTGCTAGTGTAACTTTCATACCTTTTATTAATAAAACACACACACCAATATGGAAGTTTTCATTATGTCTTTGTGTGTGTGTGAGAGTGTGAGTTCTCGCAGCTGTGCGCGCATTAACATGAAAGTGTTTGTTACTTGCGTGGTTATTTTGCATTTGAACTGCATTAAAACGCGTGTAAGAATTTTCTTTTAATATAATTTGCCAACTTTGTCTACTCGTGGGTGGTGCTTCTTCTTCCTTTGCGGTTTTGTTAAAGTTTTGCGCTTTTTTCTAATTGTTTCAACATTTCTATTTAGTTTTCTGTTTTTTGTGATATAAATTTCGCACGCTTTGTTCGTGTATTTGCTCAGCGGCTTTGTTTCGTATTTAAAGTTTACATTTAAAATTGCAATTTGCCATTGCTATATTTTTTCTTACTGCGCTTTTCTGCTCATTTTTTATGGCCAGTTACACATAGGAAACGATTTTCTTATTTAACTCTGTATGCATAGCAGTGAGTTGTGCACAATACACACACACATACACTGCGGCACTTTTGTTTAGAAATAAAAGAAACACACACACACACATACACACAGAAAGACGCTTCCCACTGCAACTTCTACTGCTCGCCGTCTCATTTCTTATAAATGAAGAAAGTTTTAAATTGTTTGGGAAAAACAAATTTATTATCAGTTTAAATGAATTTTTGAATAAGTTGCTTCTGCTTCTGCTGCTGCTGCTGCTGCTGCAAATTGCCAACCAACTAACCAACCGGCTGACTGACTGGCTGCCAACCTGCCAACGCAAATGAATAAATAAGGCACAAAGTTAGTGTGTAACGCTGGGTGAATGAATTAAAAGCCGGAAAATGCTGTAGCAATTTGTGCAAAATTTTAAGCATTGCTATGAATACTTTATGATTGTTATTGTTGTTGTTGTTTGTGTTGTAGTTGTTGCTGCTTTTGCCATTTGACGAGCACATTTATGTGTTTGGCCAGAACAACTCTGGCTGCGGTAAATCAAAACACTTGCAAAATGTATGTGTTTGGTGTGAGTGTGTGAGTATTTTGGACACAACTTGCTGTTTGGTGTGGCGTCTGCTTTGATAATTTATATGAAAATATTAATTGTAAAGAGTAATGCCACACCTACGCTGTCATTGCAATCAATGTATAACTGAAAATCTAAAGGAATATGAAGGCATATTTGTAGTTGTGTTGGTGTATTGGGGCATGAAAAACGGGGTGTTTTTGAGGTGGCATCAATGATACAATTGTTTAGTTGAATTTAGCGTTAATTTGATTGGTGTAATTGTAATTACATTAATGGTAATGCAAATTTTATGGACATTTGGCATTGAAGTGAAAAGGCGTCAAAACAGCGCAGTTTGAAACAGTTAAATACATTCAAGTTCATTGTGATTTTGTGGTTGAATTAGTTTGAATTGGCCATTGGCCAAAAGGTCTCACTCCCAAATGCTTTGGACGTTGTGCTTCACCTAATCCCATTGGATATCCTGGGAAGACAATTGGCCGCCAATGCTGCCATCAGGATCCAATGGAGAGTTGGGCGTTACGGGCACTCTTCTATTCTAAATTACTTCAAAGGCATATCTCAGAATTTAGACTACATAACACCTAGCCTGTCCTTTGATAAGGATTATCAGGTTGTTATCCCATCTAGAGCCAAATGGGAGCTGGGTGTGCCCCCTGCCAGCGGTGAAGTCCATATTTATACGGTTGGATCGAAACTGCTTGGTCAGTTGGGCTGTGGTATCTACTCAGAAGGATTAAACCTTAACTTAAAGCTCCGGCTGCCACATTACTGTAGCGTCTTCCAGGCTGAGGTCACAGCAATCTGTGCAGCCTCCGATTGGCTCAGGGTAAACAGGATATCGGTAACTGGTATCCTGATACTATCGGACAGCCGTCTACTAAGCTTCGTTAATAGCTCCAACTGGTGTAACGAGTGAGCAATATGATGCTCGATCTCATGTGGTATCACAATGGGCCGCCTGGCCTAAGTGTGCTCCTCCTGGAGCAGCCACACCCACCTACACCTACCTATTTTGAATGTTGGCTATGATAGCATGGATCAGTTTTGAAATCCAGGGTGTTTAATTATTTACATACAAAGTTCTACTTAAGCGGAATGCTTCAAAAAGCCTCTTTTAACCGTAGATCGAGCTTCACAAAAATTAAGGAATCCTTTCCTATGTATACAAAGGAGAAAATTATAAATTTTTCAATTTTCTCAAGACCTCTTTCTTAAAAAAGTGTGAAAGATGGTTTTAAACAAACATAATCTCAGCACAAACAAAGTCACAAGAATGGTTCAATTAATTATATCCTGAAAAGAGTTATAATAAAATAAAAAACCAAATGTATCATTTTTGATACAAAGCTCGATCTACGGTTAACGGTGAAAAAGCCTCTTTTAATCGGTAATGCAGCGGTGTACACTTTTTTAACTACATTGTGAAACTGATACTGACTCCTCAGGTTGTATGAAATAAAAAAATTAAACAGATTTGCATTGAGTAAACTCATAGTAAAGCAGGGACCAGAGTACAAAAGAAAATTGTCACTCGTTTTCAAATGGCGCAAACTCAAAGTTGACTGTTTGGAAAACAGCTCTTTTACGCTCTAAAACAGGTTGCAACATCATGAAAAATTATTTCATTCTAACAAGCTTTGGTCAATCTGTAGAAGACTTTTTAATAAGGAATACAAAAAGAAAACAGAAAAGTCAAATCGATCAATTCATTCTCTTGTAAGATTTTTTATACTAAGTTAAAGGAAAATTTGAGTGGGACAAATGTATTCAATGTTTGGTGCCACTCAGTAATTCCACCTCTTAAAGTTAAGATTCCTTTTTAGTATTCAAATTTTGAAGAAGGTTTTTATGACCTTGAATAAAAAATTCTTAAATTTTAAACGTAAACTTAAAAGTATAAAAACAAGTTAGAGCTTGTAAGAAAATTCTCTCTTGCAGCTCCTTAGGCTCCTTTGGATTCACGCTTGCAAAATTTTTACAATTTCCACTCATACTTAAAACAAAACTTTGTTCTACAGTTGCTTTAAAATACAATAATTATTTTAAATTAAATTCAATAATTAGAATTGAAACACTTGAGCTGAGATATTGAAACTTTGAATAAGCTTTAAGGAACTTGAACAACGATAATTATTATGGGGAAAAACCACCGAAATCCCTAAAAGTTTCAACGCAAACTAAACTCAACTTAAAACCATAAAAACAAGTCAGCACTGGTAATAAAATTCTTAATTGTAAAATTTGTACAATTTCCCCACATAGTTAAAACAAAATGTTGTTCTAAAGTTGTTTTAAAATATAATCAGCAGTTAAATTAGTCCAAATAGTGTCGAAAGTAAGTTTTCACCCAAAAAGTGCCAATTAAATTAATTGTATTCCTCCATCGAGTCGCTGATATCGTTCTCTCTCTGTCTTTGTAAACATTTTGTCATTTTCTTTGTCACATTTTCATTTTGCTGAACATCTTTTTGGTTCTCTTGCAGCCGACTGCAGTGCCGCTTCGCTGGATTATCTTCCGCCTGCTGGGGCTGTCGCTGATGTCTGCGCCTTTGTCACGCCTTTAATTAAAACCAAACCATCGCCTTTCTTCCTTCTTCTGCTTTGAGGTAAGTCGCTGCGCAATAAAACAACAAACGACAAAGTGAGACTGGCTGCCAACAGTGGTGGCCAAACTTTTAAACTCTTCGAAGACATTTTGCAGCGTTGTGTTTGCATCTCGAACGCCCCAAAACGATGTGTTGGAACACAGTTTGCCGAACAATGACTCAAGCGAAAGCAATGAGCAGTGAGTACACATCGCTGCACG
The DNA here is from genome assembly GCA_963971225.1 of Melieria omissa. NCBI lineage: Eukaryota > Metazoa > Arthropoda > Insecta > Diptera > Ulidiidae > Melieria > Melieria omissa. The sequence continues at coordinate 24,098,824 of OZ020269.1, read as the reverse complement.
CGTTATGTCGCTGCCCAACTTTGATACTTACTATGTTCTTTGTGCGCCCTTTCCAGCAGTCGTCTTTCTTTTGTCAACCCTGTCTCACAATTAAAACCAAACTTGGGTGCTTTTCATGCAGCAACATTGAATGCTATAAATATTGAAATCGACTGGCATAAATTTCAAGTGCGTTTTTCAGGATTTTATTCAAAAGTTAACCATAAATTCTGTCTTTCAGCTAAACAACCGCAACTTGGTTAAAGTTATTTGAAAATGGTTCTATTTAGCTCGAGTCAAATTCACAAAATTCCACAGTTTGCAAAGCACTGACTCAAGTTGCGTCTGTCTGCATGTCAGGCAAAAGTTTGCGCTCTTAACCCACTTAAGCCTTAAGCTTCTGTTTACCTTCTGTCGCTCGCTGCCAGTTTGCCGTAAGCAAAAAAACTTGCGCCCATGTATGTTTATATATGTTTTTGTTGTTGTTGTTTTTGTTAACAATTTTTTTGTTTTTTTTTTGGCTTAGCAAATATTTAAATATTGCTTTGAGTACACAGACAAAGTTTATCGCTCGATGTTGTCACCTTTAACGCGTTGCTTTCTACATATTTAAATAAATATTTAGCAAATTTTAAAAGTGAGGTAGTGGAAGTGAAAACAAACATTGCTTTTAAGCTGAGAGTTGCTGTTGAAAAAATAAGTATTATAAAAATTACAAGTTTGTATTCAAAAGTCTTCAACATAGTAAACGTTCAGTTTTTTACTCATAAAATTAAACTCAGAAATGTTTGGTTAATCCAGTGCAATGTTTTGAATTTGGAAAAGCATTTATTTTATTTTTTCTATATTTAGTCTACAATTGAATTACTTACTTGACTACATTAAAAATGATAAACAAATTTAAAGTAATGATTTCATTAGCTAATTAATTGAACAAACTAAATTTAAGTAAAATTTAACTTAGTTGAAAAACTTAATTTCCTAAATTGCATTGATTTCATTAATTAATTCATTGAACCATTTAACTTTAAGAAAAATTTTACTTAATGAATGAATGAATGAATGAAATTCTTTTATCTTCTAAATTAAAATGATTTCATTAACTTGATTTCATAAACTAATTCAATTTAACTAAAACTTTTACTCAATAAATAAATGAATAAAATTCTAGTCTTCTAAATTAAGATGATTTCATTAACTATGTAAAAATTTTCCTTAATGAATAAATGAAATGAATCAAAGCATTCATCTTCTGAATTGCTTTGATTTCATTAACTAATTAATTGAACTAATTTAATTTGAAATTTTACTTAATTGAAAATAAATGAACTAATTGAATAATTAATAATTAAGTAATGATTAATTTAATTAATTAATTATTTTTTAATTATTAATTAATTAATTATTAATGAATTAATTAATTAATTGCCTTATTTAAATTTAAGAAAAAGTTTTATGAATGAATGAATGAAATTATTTGGAAGCAATATCTTCTAAATTGCATTGATTTCAATGTTTAATTAATTGAACTATTTACATATATGAATGAATTCAAAGCATTAATCTTCTAAATTAAAATTATTCCATTAACTAAATAATTAAACTAATTAAATCAAAGGAACATTTTTACTTAATGAATGAATGAATGAAGGAAATAAAGTAAAAGTCTAGTCTAGTCATCTTCTAAATTGCATTGAATTCATTGGCTAATTAATTAAAATTCAAGTAAAACTAACTTAACTAATTAAATATAGTTAACATTTTTACTTAATAAATAAGTGACATCAATTGAAAGCATTCATTTTCTAAATTAAAATGATTTCAGTGACTAATTAATTGAAATAATTAAATTAAATTTAATTGAACTAATTAATTACGTACAATTTTTACTTAATGAGTGAAAAAATTACTTTAAAGCATTAATTGTTTCAACTAAAATGATTTAATTAACTAAACAATTGAAATAATTAAATTACAGCAACATTTTTACTTATGAATTCATTGGCTAATTAATTTAAATTCAAGTAAAACTAAAAAAAAAAAACCTAAAACTAACTTAACTAATTAAATATAGTGAAAATTTTTACTTAATAAATAAATTACATCAATTGAAAGCATTCATTTTCTAAATTAAAATTATTTCAGTAACTAATTAATTGAAATAATTATTAAATTTAATTTCATTGAACTAATTAATTACGTACAATTTTTACTTAATGAATGAACGAAATTACTTTAAAGCATTAATTTTCTCAATTAAAATGATTTAATTAACTAAACAATTGAACTAATTAAATTAAAGCAACATTTTTACTTAATTCAAAAAATTAATTTTCCAATTTGCATTGATTTCACTGACTAATTAATTTAACTATTTAAATTTAAGTAACATTTTCTACTCAATAAAGAATGAATGAATGAAATTAATTCAAAGCATTCATCTTCTAAATTGCAATTATTTAATTAATTAATTGAACTTTGACATTTAAGTATTTTTTTTTACTTAATGAATGCATGAATGGATGAAATTCAAAGAATTCATCTTTTAAATTTCATTAATCATTTCATTTCATTCATCTTTTAAATTTCATCATAGATGTCATGAACTAATTATTTGAACTAATTAAATTGAAATCAATTGTTTTATTGTTCACATTCTTTGGCTTTAATTTTTCTATGTAAATTTTGCTCGTATCTCTTTTGCTTCATGCCAAACACATTCAAGAATTTAAAATCGCTCAAAGGAACGAAATCCGGTTATTGCAACCAAAACGTAAATTTCAGATACTCGTTCAACATGGGTAATCCATGCTTAATATGCTTGGCACATTCTACATTTGCAATTTGCACTCCATAAAAGAGACACAAAAATAGCAAAACAAATAAATATGAATAACAATACAACAACAAATAACCTAAAATAAATTGCAAGTCAAATAAAATATTGTCCCAAAAAAACAAAAAAAAAATTGCATAAAAAGTCACCTAAAAGTAAACGACAAACGAAAGCGGAGAGAGGCAACAAGATAAATTTAAAACACTTTTAAAATTAAATATTACAAATTTACGCATCTAAATGGAAAAAAATGGATAGCAGGAAATGTAGGGAATTGACGGTGAAACCACGTACACAGGAAAGTGTGTGTGGCCTAAAAAAGGATAACAACAGCTGTGGGTGTTGAAATGCGTGTGGAAAAACACTGAGAAAGAAAAAAAATGGCAACATTGAAAAATACAAAAAAACAAAAACAACAATGTATTAACAAATAATGATGGCGGGGGGGGGAATAAGTTTTTACATTAAAGTGGGCAACTAGAGGCAGGAAATATTTTTGGGAATTTATCTATCATTGCCAGCTAAGAGAAAGACAGCGACTGAGAGCTCAACTGAAATCCGCTGAAAACCACTGTAGATTCCGTAAAAATGTTGAAATTCTTGAACACATAAATTTATGGCAATTTACCTAAACATTTGGCCATCTAATCGATGGACCCTTGTGACTGATTTTGTGACTAAAAATCTCATTTAACCAACAATCACTCCTTGTATTCGCCTAATTTGGCACGATGTGAGTTTCAGCTTAAAAAAAAAGCATTTTCCAATGAAAGCAAAGTTTTGAGAGCCAAAAACCTTGTTCCGACATCCTAAAGGACATCCCGGCATACGATTCAAAACACTCTTTAGACATGATTTTGAATCATAAAACTCGCTTTATTGAGTCAGAAGATGACTATTTAAAAAAAATAAGCCAGTTTCGCCAAAAAAACTTTTTTACATTTTTTTTATTGTTGAAAAGTGAATAGAACCTTTTGCTGGTGTGAGAATGTTATGTTGGTTAGGGGTTAAACATTTTAATTAATAAAAGACTATGGAGGGTTTAAAGCCCCAGTCCCCCTGCCCTGACTATGAACCCTAATCATAGTAATTTTAATTTTGAAGATAACATTTAAAAATAGCAATAAAAAACAATTTACTTTACATTTAAAATTAAAAAAATTACAATTTGCCAAATGAAAAATTGTTAGCAAAAACAAAAAACTCATAAGTTAAATTAATATTTTCTTAAGTACTAACTTTTATAATAGAAACCCCCGTTATGTGCCGCGTTATTCAAGCACACAATTTCAATTGTCCAACACACTGTTGTCCTACAATTTTTCGTACTTAGTTGTTTTTGTTGCCTTGTTCCTTCTCTGCCTTTCGTTTCTATTTCCACTGTCGCTGACAGCTTGTTGCCGCTGTCGTCGCCCGCGTGCTTTTTCCCTTTACTTTTCATTTACATCAACTGTCGCGCAATTTTCACGGCGCTTGCAGCCATTTCGGTTGGCAGCCATTTTGCGGATCGCCAGCCCGCTCTGGCTGATTGTTGGTTGAAAGCGCTCATTAATCATTTCGCGTGCCGAAAATTCACAAAATACGTGCGCTGACTTTTATTTACTGACAAAAATTGCCAACTGCCACTGACCGACCGGCCGAGCCGCAGCTTCCATGCGGTGCCTGCACGCTGTGCGCGTTAGATGTGCAGCGCGAATATCAGATTTTGTTATTGTTGTTGTGTTGCTTACAAGCTGCTCGAATTGTGAGCGCAATTGTTGCGTAAGAAAGTGTTTCATAAATTTATTGAATATACGTCGAAATGATGGCAACAACCGATAGACAATTACGTTGACTTTAATTGAATGTAGCAAAGGATACGTTTGAGCACATTTAAAGGATTTGAAGCTTTGAAAAGTGTATAAAGTTATTGCGTGATATCTGTTGGGTAACAGATTTAAGGCTTAAGTTTTAATAATTAAAAGTAGAATGCGGAAAAGAGTCAATACAACTGGTCGCAGTTTGTAAGGACATCAGTTCAGCCCTCTTTTTATAGTTTCACACAAGGCAGAAAATTCAAGGAAAATCAATATTTCCGGGCCTCTTTTTGCATTTGCCCTTTGTCTTATCAACCGTTTGCGTTTTAATTTCTTGTCTTCCAAGACAGTAAAAAAACTAAAATTCCAAAAGTCCTGGTTTGTTTCCATTTGACGCCGAAAGCAGTCAATGGGAAATGGAAGCCAAAACCAACCGAATTGCTTCAATTAACCGAAAACAGCTCAACGCTCTCAAGCTTTGATTAATTTTATTTGGTACGTTGACCCAGAGACTGAGTGACTCAACGAAAAAAACCGACTGACTGAACGGTTTCTGCTGTCAACCCACCAACAACTAACCATTTTTGGCCTCGGATGATTTTCTGTTTTTAATTTTTTTTATTTCCTTATATTTTTCCGCTTTGTTTGCTGTCCACACAAATTTGCTTTCATTTGGCATTTAACAAATGTCATTTACATGCTTTGCCTTTGGCCCAGGAACTGAGATTTCACTGCCTGATAGATGACCTCAAATTCGTTCGTGATTTATTCTTACATAAATTTTTTGGGATATTTGTAATAAGTTTTTGGCATAACTTTGTTTCATTAAGTTGGCTTTGAATAATTATTCCAATTATTCCAATTATAATTGGTTCGTTAGAAAATCTGGAGACAAATATGACTTATATTTGTATATGTATTACTTACCTAGTTACTAACTTACTTATTTACTTACTACATACTTACTCACTTCATAAGTCACTTAATTTCATTGGTAACCTTCAAAATAAGAACGATTCTGACTTAAAAGATTATCAAACTCTAAAAAATATGCGTTGGATTATTTATAATTTCGAGAACTTACTCCAAAGTCCTTATAAATTATGTTTATCTTAACCCTTTCTTGACGCCATACAATTTTTATAGAAAAAGTCTAATTTCAGTGCTTTTCCTAAATGTTTCCCCATAGGCCAATTGAAGCACGTTGCTTTATACTGTTAACCCATTATTGACCCCGTCCAGTTTTGACTGTCAAAAAAGTGAAAAACCCTTGTTGAATTTTTTTCTCATTTGAAAGTCAAGTTTTATCACAATCTGTTCATATAAATCATTAACATCATTGAACACTTTACATTTTGACTTAAAAAAAATTTAAAATACGTGTCGAGTTGTTTCTCATTTGTAAAACTTTCACCAAAGCTTAAGTTTTATAGGCTCACTAAATCATATTTCTTCATACAAACTTTTAACCCATCGTTAATTGTGTCAGATTTTGATTTTCTAAAAAAAAAATTTCAAATTTGAAGTTAACACGTTCGTTCTTTTTCGTAGTCTTACAAACCCTAACCCTTTTTTGGTCACGTTAGATTTTAATTTTCAAAAATTAAAATATTATTTATCAAAATATTCGATTTTTTTCTTATTTGAAAAGCTTTCCTCAAAGTTAAATCATTAAACTAAATCATATTTCTTCATACAAACTTTTAACCCATCATGGTTTGATTTTCTAAAAAAAAATGTTCTAATAATTTTGAAGTGTTTATGCCAAATTTGAAGACAAACCTTAACCTATTTTTGACGTCTATAGATTTTAATTTTGAAAATACTTATTAAAGTAATTGATTTATTTCTCATTTGAAAAGCAAAACTAAATCATTAGACTAAATCACGTTTCTTCACACAAACTGTTAACCCATCGTTAACCATGTCAGATTTTGATTTTCTAAAAAATAATTTTTCTAATAATTTTTAATTTAGAGTGTTTCTGCCAAATTTGAAGCTAACAGGCTCGTTTTTTTTCGTAGTCTTACAAACCTTAACTCATTTTTGGCCACGTTAGATTTTCATTTTCAAAAGCTTTTACCAAAGTTAAATCATTAAACTTAATCATGTTTCTCCACACAAACTGTTAACCCATCCTTAACCATGTCAGACTTTGGTTTTCTAAAAAATTAATTTTTTTAAGTTATATTTCATTTCAAGTGTTTCTGTCAAATTTGAAGTCAATAGGTTCCTCATTGTTCGTAGACTGAACATGTACAAACCTTAACCTATTTATGACCTCGTTAGATTTTAAAATTTATTTTAAATTTTAAGTTAAATTGAAAAAAAAAATCGTTTTTTTTTAGTTACATTCCAAAAACCCTTATCGAAATATTCGATTTTTATTTCCAAAAACTGTAAAATACTTATCGGGTCAAGTTATAATATTTAATTTGGAGTATTTTCATCAATTTTGAAATCTATGAGCCTAATAAATCATGTTTCCGCATAGAACACGTTAACTGTTTTTTGTGCCTTAAGACACCTAAATTAAAAAAACGGTTCTTAGCAAAAGTTCCTTTTCTAAAATATGCCTACAGTGCAATTTTCACGTTTATATCAGCTGTACAACTTTGCTTCCGTCGTTTTCCGATAGGTGGCTGTACCGGCTGAGGCTGGTTGAAATACATAGATGGTAATGCCTTTAAAGTGAGTGTGGACAGTGCCTAACGAATTGTCATCGCCGTTTCAGTGACAGTTGTTCTTGTTTTCGTATTATTCACGCTCGAAAATGTCCGTTTATGTGCCCAATTCTCGCCATTTGCGGGAAGTTTTACTTTTCTGTTACAATTCGAAAAAAAATGCAGCTGAAGCGCATCGAATGCTCTCAGAAACTTACGGTGATGCTGCTCTGAGTGAAAGAACGTGTCGGGAGTGGTTTCAACGTTTTAAAAATGGTGATTTCGATGTCGAAGACAAACATGGTGGTGGAAGAGAAAAAACCTTCAAAGATGAACAACTAGAAGCATTGCTTGATGAAGATTCGTGCCAAACCCAAGAAGAGCTTGCCGAATCGTTGGGAGTGAGTCAGCAAGCCATTTCAAAACGTCTCAAGGCCCTGGGCATGATTCAGAAAGAAGGAAACTGGGTGCCGTACGAGTTGAAACCGAGGGACATCGTCGCAAAAGTGGTCAAAAAGTACCTGGAAACGCTGAAATGGGAAGTCTTGCCTCACCCGCCGTATTCCCCAGATGTCGCCCCTTCTGACTTCCACCTATTCCGTTCGATGGCACACGGCCTGGCAGATCAACATTTTCAATCCTTCGAAGAATTGGAAAAATGGATTGCTTCATGGATAGCGTCAAAAGAGGACTCCTTTTTTCGAGCCGGGATCCGAAAATTGCCGGAAAGATGGGAGAAAGTTGTCGCTAGCGACGGACAATACTTTGAATAATACATCTGTAAGCACTTTTTCGCAATAAAGCTTTTAATTTTGGAAAAAAAACGGCGGAAGCAAAGTTGTACACCTGATAACTTCAGCAGTTTGAGCTGTGTAATATTGAATACGTCAGTCATAGAGTCAGGGCAAACAACTAGATATGTATAGATTATAGAATTCTTTTGTAATTCATTTTATAAAAAAAATTATAAAATATTTATTGACTAACAAAGAAAGCAGAAAGTCTTTGGCAATTGTATAAAAAAAATTCATTTATACAAATTTCCTATAAACCACATTGGAATTTTAGTTCCAATAAAAAATTAACAGTGTATTAAAAAAAATGAACCAAGTAAAATATTTGCCAGCCGAAAAATTAAAGCCAACACGTGCATATGAAATGCGGCTTACACTACTCGCTGCTACTCCTCGTTGTTGCGCTATCTTTCTGGTTTTCTCTCTTTTCCACACACACACTTCGACACAAAACTACAAAGCTCAGTGCTTGGAGCCTGCGTGCTCTCATTGCACACCACTGCAGCCACTGTTACGCTCCTGCGCTCGTTTTTGGGGTCAGTAGCCTTGCAAAAATGTCACACACATACACAAACGCACACACACGTACAGGCAGACACAATGCAATTACTTGATAAGACCCACCCACGCTTTCGAGTTGCTCCAATTTGCGTTACTGCAGTTGAGCCATTTAGCCAGTGAGTCCGTTGAGTGAATGTACGAGTGAGTGAATTTTTAGTGCCAAGTGAGAACAGTGAGTGCAGTTGGCGAGAGCTGCGCATCTGCTCACATATGCAAAAGGTGGCTAATTAAAATTACAACAATGTGTGCAACTTTGTCATAGAGCAGTGTGCGTGTGAACCAGACCGATCCATATGGCAGCAGATAAACTCAAATAGCGGTGTTTATGCAAAGCAAATAGACAACTGAAAGCAATTTGTTTATTGTATTCTTAATCAAATGACATTGACGTGGGTTTTTATTGTTGTTGTTTACATATGCGCCCACCAGTGCTGACGTGTGCGATGCGAACAAATGTTTGGACTCTCTTTGGCAGCTCGGCAAATGTTTGGCAGCATCCCCTTTGAGAGCTTTCAGCGCTCTCACCTGCGTGCGCGCACACATGCACACGTGGCTGTGCGCCCCCACACAAACCCATTTCCGGTTCGCATAAATGCTCACGAGACGCGCCGAAAGCTCAACGCATGTCGCTCGCACACTTCCGTTCACTCTGCTTCGCTTCGTTTTATTCATTTGTTCACGCGCTCACCGCTGCCCATCGTTCGTATCGCATCTGGCATGATTGCTGTGGCGTTCATCTGGAGCGCCAGCCAGCCAGCCAGCCTGGCAGTCAGCGAACCAGCGAGCGAGCTACACAGCATCTTTGGCGCATCGCTGACATTCATTCGGTTGCAGTGTTCGCTTGTGTGAGGTTGGCAACGCGGCAAAAGCGCCAAGTGGGATTCTTTTTCTGGCTGCTTCTTTGCTTCATTGCAACTGATTTTTTGTGTGATTTTCAATTTGTTTTTTTTTTGTTGTTGTTTGCCAACTCAAATTGTGTCTGCAACAATCAATAAAGCAACAACAAGTCGCAGTGCAAGCAGCCGAAGAAGTTAACTTTTAATGCAGTGGAAAGAACTTAAGTGACTGAGTGAGTGAGTAAGTGAGTAAGCGGCTGCAAGTAAATCGAGGGGACGTCAAAGTGCAACAGACACGAGAGCTGGAGACTCTGGCCAAAAAGGCCAATTATCGGCGCATTGTTGTTGCATTCAAGTAGTGCGTGGTGGTACAATTTAAAAAAAAAACAATAAAACATTAACACTTGAAAGAAACGCTTTAAAAAGCCAACTTATCAACGGCCAGGAAATCAAATTGAAAAATTACACTTGCGCGCAAGAAACTGGCAGACAGCATACGGCAATCATTGTTAAGACAGCAGAAAAATGAGTAGCAGAAAAATACCTTTTCCGCTTGCTGTGCGCCAACCAATGCTGGGCATTGTGTGTGCAATTGTGTGGGTGTAAATGCTCACACACACACACACAAATAAACTCACAGACATTTGCCAACGTTTGCGCTGCGGCGCAGCATCTGCTTTCGTGTGGGAACTTTTTAAAAACTCATAAATAACGGCATTTTAAATTGTGTGCTGCACTGATAGTAAATTACGGCCGCATGCGGCATGCCAGCGTTGCCACATTTTTACACACGCACAACCGCTGTTAATGTTCGCATTGCGGGCGTTGTGTTGTTGCTGTTGCTGTCGTTGGCGTTGGTAGCGCGCAATAAAATCGCTCATTCGTTTTCGCATCTACAATGTGGCCGTCGCTGTCTGGCTGCGGTCCGTTCGACACAGCATGAATGACTGCTGCGGCTAGCAACGACTGTTGCTAGTGTGCCCCGTCACAATTGTCGACTGCTGGCAGGAAGTTGCTACGGAAATTGGAAATGTATACGAGGCCAGTGTTTGTCGCGCTGGTCGCTGTCGTCGCCGCTCACATTCGCTCGAGACGGATTAAGTCGTTGGCGGCAACATTTCACAAGTAAGACCAGCAGCGAAAAATTACAATCATACATATGTACATTTATATAAAATTAAATATTTATACATACATTCATACATATAAGTAATTTTAACAACCATTTCAACGCTCCGCTTGTACATTTGTCAGTTTTGCTTTGTACACTTCCGTTTTTGCTTCCTTTTAGTGTCACTCCAAGTGACAGTCATTTGGTGGTCGTTATTAGGACGCTTTGAGTTTTGTAAAGTGTCTGAAGTAATTTTCATTAGACGAATATGTGATTTTCATATTGTGAGTGTGGCAAGTTGTAATTTATGTGGGTTTAAAATTGGCTCAGAAGCCGAAGAAGCAGAAGAACTTAGATAGGAGTGAGTGCCCCATGGCGAAGGCCACTTGGGCCATGAATCACCATTGTGATAAGCAGAAGAACTGAATTCGTTGTACTTTTCATAACACATAGTTAAGCTTAGTTTTTAATGTTAGTTTCTCTAGCGAATAAAATTAAATAAAATTATTAAATTAATGACAAAAGAATGCATCAAATGCAAAATGGAACACAGTAAAACGTAGTCAGAACTCATACTCTGAATCTATCTTTTGTACAACAGGCTATGTATTTTTATGGTAATGTGTGCGTTTTATCCACATTTTGCATTTTAATAAAAAAATTTCTAAAGCTTTTTGATTTCCTTAATTGAGATTGAAGATAAAATTCAATGAACAAATATATCAATAAATCGTTTTTTGATATCTATACCCGAACCAGTAGTCTTCTACTGGTGTTGGGAAAGTTCCTTTTCGGAAACTTAAGTGAACTCTCAAGCATTCCAATACTCTTATTTTTAGACTCTTTTTTAAAGAAAACAAAATAGATATCTAACTAATCCAATTTCTTACCCCAAAGTTTGATGCTATCAAAATAAAGCGCTGTCATTAACAGATCCAGTCGAATTTTCGATCACTTTTCTTAACTTTAAGGACCAACATATGTCAGTAAGTAGCATAATGCCTCAAAATTATACATATTTTTCTATCTTACTTATTTTGTTTAAAAACAAAAAATTAATTTGTATTAATATTCATTAATTTAATAGTAATTAATAAAGTAGTCAAATAAGTAAAAATCAATTAATACTATTAATATTAGTATTCCCTGCTAATTTATTGCTTCTATTTCCATCTGGAAACTTTTTTTTAAACCAATAAACACAGAAGACTAAAAGTTTGAAATATTATACCACAGATTGAGATCCAAAATATATATTATATATATAGGATTATCTAACAAACTTATTATATTACTTTGATATTGAAGAGTACATATTTGAAATGAGTTTATTGACATATTTTGGCCCTGAAACTGCAGAATTGCCATCTGGAAACTTTTCTTAGCCAATAAAGATAGAAGAGTAAAAGTTTGAAGTATAAACCACAAACCGAGATCCAAAACATATATTTTTTTCAAAAGGATTCTCTAATAAACTTCGAGGATATGAAAGGATACATATTTGAAAGGACCTTACTATGTCAGTTTCGCATATGAAACTTCAAAATTGGAAAAATAATCTAAAGGCGACAACGAAAAAAGAACATTTTTACGAATGTTTTTATTATTTAACAACAACAAATATTGAAATAAATTCTTTAAAATAAGTATGTATGTCTTTCAAAATATTAAAGTCCTGTAAAAGTCCTTAATTCATATTTTGGCCCTGAAACTTCAAAATTGAAAATGTATTCTAAAGGCGACAAATTTTTTTTTTTAGTTCATACCCATATCTTCATTATTGCACAACAACAAATATTTGAATAAACTCTTTAAAATTTTCAAGTGCTTTTATAAGGAAATCGGATAAGAAAATGAAAAATTGAGTACGCCATGTTCCTATGATTTACCTCTTGTTTCACGCTTATATAATCTTTTGGATGGGTCTGAGCAAAAATAGGGTTTTCTGTTGATGAGAAATGTGTATGGTCAAAAAGACAAAGCAAAAGAAAAAATTACTATTGAACCTTCTTCATGGGATTTACAGTTAATTTGTATGTTCAGCCACTAAGAGCGATATTAGTACAACTTTTTAACCTCCCAATTTCCAATGGTTGCTTGTAATGAAGAAATTCGCAAGATACATCTTTCGAACATCAGGGGACTCTCCTAACATTTTCCTGCGTACAGAACATCATTCGTTTGTAGGGATTCCTAGTTTAGTCATGTAAAAGTTTAACCTCATCTAGAAACTTGTAACCATTGGACTCAAACATTCCCCGAATCTGTTCCTATTACACCGTGCGACAGCATTTTTAACACCGGGAAAAATCCTTATGTGCGCGAAACTAGAGACCAAACATAGTAATACTGTGTACTCAGTTTTTCATTTCTACATTCTTTGTCCTTTTAAAAGAACTTCAAGATTTTGTAGCGGATAAAAAATAAAAAAAATATATGAAAAATACTTAACCTCGTTAAAATACAGTGATATGTATATCAAATGAAAGAGGAAAGGCTCAAGAATTTAAATATAATCGATTTTATCAATTTGTAAAAAACGATATGAAAACAGGCCTTTGAAAATTTTAATCCTTTATATCTTTGAAAATGTATAAAGAATTTTCTTGAAAAGTTAGTACGTTAAAACCTAAACTCTCCTTGATCAAAATCTAATAAAAATCTTCGTGTCCAAAGTTCTTTTTTCTAAATTTATTGGTTCCAAAGTTATCAAAAACACGGCGGAAGATGCAGTTTTGATGAAGTAAAAAAATTCCAATTTATTTGAGTATCAACATTTTTCCTCAGATTATTTATCGTTGAATTCATACCATTCTCAAATAATTTTCTATTATGTGACTCAGTAGTCAGGTAAAAGTTTAGCCTGCAGTTTCCTATCGAGATGACCGTATTAATCCTTAGATTATTCGTCGTTGCACTGCATGAGTCCTCAAATCGTTTATTTTTATGCAACTCAATCAACGCCTTGAAATGATTTAGTAGTGATTGTCCAGTTCAATTATTCAATCCTGCTGATTATGTAATTTTTTCTTGCTAGGATGAAGGTATTTTCTTTTCCCAAACCGCAGAATGGTTAAAGGGGGAAAGGGGGCTGCAAGGGTATCTCAAGTTTCAATTGTTTCAATTGTTTCGGCGAAAAACGAAGAGAGTAAAAATGTTATCAACAATAAGTGGTGCGCTGAAAAGTATGCAACTTTGAATTTTTACTATGGAAATATGATTTTAATATAACTTCTTTCATAAAAAATGTATTAATGTGGCGTTTTAGGCTGACTAAATGGACTATATATTTCAAACATTTTTAACACTAGAAATACCGCAAGTTTTCGATACCTACAAAGACTACAAATTTTATTCGCTGATATCTCGAAAAATACACATCGGACTTGGATTGTTATTGTAGAATCCTTATTGTAAAGAACTAATCCTAATTGTCATAGAACCCAATAAAAAAAATTAGTCATCAAAGCGAAAGTTGATAGAAATAAGTACTAAAGAAAATACAGATATTTAAAAATGACAAAATGACCGCAAAAGTTTTCGATATTTTAACTAAAAATTTATCAACTTGTACTTTAAAGCTCACAAAATATTATACAGTGGTGTCTGGATATAGTGAACTAATTACAGCAAGGCCTATTCACAATATTGAGGTTGTTCACTATATTAAGGTTAACATTTTTGTTCAAAAACTCGTTTTATTTGCTCAAAATACACTTTTTGTTTTTTGCTTGAAAGTTTTGTTACATATTTAGAGGCTTGATGTCAAAATTTGGGTGTTCACTATATCGAGGTGTTCACTATATAGGGGGTTCACTATATCCAGACACGACTGTAAATTTCTTATGTTTATTTTTAATTTTGAAAATTTTTATACTTGTCTCCAACTGCCTTCTATGTTTATAATTTATCACGAATTTAGTTAATTTTTGTTTTTTATGAAATTTATTAAATTAGTTAGCATTTCAATACACTTTACGGCTCATTCACCCTGCTCACACTTTCAGCTGGGGCGCAAATTTTGCCACAAAAATTACTGTGTGAAAATTTAATGTTTAAAATGAGCGGCGCAGCATCAATTCAGACACCATGCCGCCGGCAACGCAGCGCCATCGACACAACACAACACAATCATACAAATGTGCAGGCACAGTGTAACGGCTTTTAATGCTGGAAACACGCACACACATACATACATTTGTATTTTTTGAGCGCCTTCTGTCTGTGCTCAAACAAAAAACAAACAAATCAACAAACAAATACACCGTCCAGCTACAGCGACACGCACGTACACGCACAAATGTAATAAAATAATCATAAATAAATAATGATGTAGCCGAATGTGCGTACGAGTGCCACACTTTGTGCGTGTTTGTGTGTGTGTGTGAGTTTGGGGTTTTTGCATGCGCGTTGTGTGGCGCATGGTGGGAAATTTTTTTCCTTCGACAACTGTAGATGAATATGTATGGGTGCTCATGTGTGCGTGTGCGTGTGTGCCTCAACATGAGTATGCAAATACAGGCGAACACTTAAGTGCACAGAAATTTATACTCCCCATTTGGCGCTGCGTGCGTCTGTCCATATGAATGCACTAAGTGTGTGTGTGTGTGTGTGTGGGTACGTGAGAGTTGAAAGCATAGAGGGCCACTTCAATATCTTCATGCCGGCTTGTATGCATATTCTTGGATATATGCAGACATATTTATATATATAATAAATATATATACATATATAAATATATATATGTATAAGTAATGTAGTTATGTGACGCCATAACTGCTGTAGTGCGGCTGAAAAGATGAACCGGCTGAATATGTTAACGAAATGTAATAAGATAAAAGTGCCGAGGGTATGTTGGCGTATGGTGTGGGCAAGGGAGCTGAGGGCATTGCAGGGTCAAGCGGAAGCGTAGGCAGGCACAAAACGAAACGAAATGAAATGAAATGTGTTGTGTTGTGCGGCGGCAACAACTATCACAAAGACAGACAGTGCTGCAGAGCTGCGATCCCTGGTACACAGACAGTGGCGCAGACAGCACGAAAAGTAATAGAAAAAAAGTAATACGAAAAAAAAACAATCCCCACTGTCGTCATCGGCACCACGACGGCAGCATCATGTCGCCCAGACTGCCATTTCCATTCAATTCACGCTGCAATCACAATCAATTCTCGCTCGCATTCATGCGCTCGCTGCTCCATTTTTATTTTATTTAATTTGGCATGTTTTCGTGTTTTGCTTTATGTTCACATATTTGCTTTATTTAATTTTTTATTTATTTTTCCATTTGCTCGCTTATTTGCGTTTACAATTTACTTGTCTCTGCTGGCATTTGTCGTTGGTGCCCTCATACATCTCGACTCCTTATTGTTTTTGCTTTTCTATGGTTGAATGTATGGAAAGCAAAAAAATAAGAATATTAACAAAAAAGAATGTAAAAAAATATGAAATTAAAAAAAAATTAAAAATAAAAAAAATAAAAAAAATTGTTTCTGTTTCTGTGCTGACTTTACTTTCATTAAAAGACCAATGCTCTGTGAGTCTCAGTGTGCGCTTGGCTTTCGTATGAACAACAACAACAAAAACGTGTTCTTTCATCACCTCCGCCAAGTGCTGAATGCTCACATGTGCCGCTGTCATTGGCAGCGCTGCCTTAAGCTTCAATTGCAGCTGCCGCGCGCATGTTGCATGCAACGCTTTTGCATGTCCTCCATGTGCCACAAACAATTTCCGTTTTGTGTAGTGTTCCCTCTCGTTTTTTTCGACTACACATTTCAGTCGTTTTTTGCACAAATTTTCCATTTTTCTTTTTGCCAACCAAAAGCGAACAGAGCAGATAATGAAGCAGCCAAAAGTACAGCAGCCGCGTTGCACATTCATTGAAAACATTGCCATGTTGCACATAACACCCGCATTCGCTATATTTTTGTTGTTGTTGTTATTTTTATTTTTGAATTTTTATTTTTCCATTTCATTCATTACAGCCATGGAAATGCAAAAAAATAAAGCAGACGTTCCCGGAAATTCTTTCAATACTTTCTTGCTGGTTGCAACAAAACGAAAAACATCATTTTGTCGCATCAATTCGTTGCGCCTTTGCACTAACAAAACCACTCACCATCGTTCGCATTCACTTTGTTTTAAACATTGTCAGTTCTACTTTTTGTTGGCACAGGTATTTGTTGTTGATGCTGGGGACGCTGACACGGTCGCCAGGCCAGCAGTGCCTGCTGCCATTAGGGAAGCCGTGGCGTACGTCCACCGATGTGGTGCTGATCCTTCTCCGGTGTGGTACCATGTAGTCGTCAGCGTCAAGTGCCGCTTCACGAGACTCTCCTCAATTTGACTTTTACGCTTTGCTCTGCGCTTCGGGCGCACCGTTCGTACGCTGCTGTCCTGTCGCCACCGTCCCGGTGCTGCACTCCTTGGTGCCCTTGTTGCACTTATTGCTGGCTTTGTTGTTCTCTTTGTTGTTTTGTTGCCAACTTCAAAGTTGGTAATTCGAAACTACTTAATTATGCGATAGTTTAATGGAAGTGCCGCTTGCCCATGTCGACTGCCATTGACTCTGTTGTCTGTCGCTGACTCGCCCGCCACCTGCTCAACTTCCCCATAGTTAAAGTTTGTTGATGCCTTTCACCAAGCATCACTTGGACTGCACTCTGCACTGCAAATTGCTTCGGCTTAGGCATTATTGGTAGTGAATTATTTGCACACTCCAGCACTGAGGACCTCAACCAGCCTTGAGGGGCTGTTGCTCCCCAAAAGCACTTCAATTTAAAGTTGATTCATGTTATTTTTGTTTTTGTAATTTCGGATATACCCAAACATGCCATCAGCTATGCATTCCCATCAATCAATCGTCTTCGTTTATGGTCACTTTATTTTCAAATTGCTGTGTTTACATGTCATCAGACATGAATTTCCCTGCTTGAACGCATCACATGACCCCATCATATCGAGCCCTGCAGCTTCGCCGAACAATTGTCTCAGTCATCGTATTTCCCTGACATTTATTTTGCCAATTTTCCTTATGATCTCATCAATTTGTACCTCACACCGCTGTAGCAGATAAACACACACAAACACATAAAGTCTAAACAAAAGGTTTACATAAATTTTATATACTCTCCCCTTCCATTGGCGAAACCATTCACGTGTCCTGCTGAGCTGACCATACGCGATTTAAACTACTGACATTTTAATTTCCATAGAAGAGAAATGCTGAAATGTCTCATCTTTTAGTGTTTTTTGTCAGTTTTTTGTTAACAATCACTAAAACTGGAAAATGTTGAAATTGTGTTTGAAACTATTCTTTTGTTTTCAATTCCGTAAATTTCAGAATTTTTCTCTAATGAAAAATTAAATTTTCTTCTCCTTATGTTCTTTGTAGAAAAACCTTATATATTGAAGAAATCTGAAAATGCTCTGAAGAAAAATGTTTTTGCATGAAAAAATTTGTAAATGTAAAATGTTTTGAATGAAAAATTTACAAAAGTGTTTGGATAAACACAATTTGCTGATGAAAACTTTCTGATAAATACTTTTTTTTATAAAACAAAGTTTTTATGGGAAACATTTTTTAAGAAAATAAGTTATAAAAACAACTTTTTTAACAGCACAATTTAAAACCAAAAATTTTTGAATTAAAAAGTTATCGATTTTATATTTTTAGATCAGAAATTTTTTGATTAAAAACTTTTGGACTCAAAATTTTTAGATTAGAAATTTTTTGGTAAAAAAAAATTTTAGATTAGAAATTTGTAGAATAAAAACTTTTGATTAACAAATAAAACATTATGATGAAAAACAATTATGTAAGGAAAACATTTTTAATGGAACAAATATTTCAATGAAAAACCACTTGGGGAAACTTTTAGAAGAATTAATTTATAAGAATAATTGCTTAGAATTATTGAGAATTTAATTTATTTATTAAAAATTTTTGGATTCGAAAAATTATTAAAACTTCTGTAGTCAAAATTTGATGAAAAATTTTGTGTAAGAAATATTTTTTTCCAAACGATCTTTTGGTTTGAAATATTTTTAGATGACAAAAATGTTTTACGAAAATTTAAAATACGAATATTTTTTAAAATAATTTTAGGACGAAGAAGCAAATTTTGTAGGAACATTGGATGCGGAAAAAGTTGAAAGTAGAAACATTTTTTGCTAAAAATTTATTTACAAAGTTTATAAAAAAATGTATGTGAAAAAACTTTTGGTTTGTAACAAACATTTGTGTGGATATAAGTTGTGTAAGAACCAATTTTTTGTGCTGAAATTTTTTTTATAAAAATATTTCTTTAAAAGTCAATTTTCTTAAAAAAATAATTTGCATTCAAAGTATTTTTATCAAAAAAAGTTATCCGTAAAAATGTCGATACTTTTTTGATGTGAAATCTATTCAAAGAGTTTTTTATTCAAAAATGCTGATACTTTCAAATTTGATACTTTTTTGTATGACATTTTCTTAAAAAAAATCTTTTAAGGAAAATAACATATTTTTTGTTAACAATTTTAATAATATTTTGATGTGATGTTTCAAACAGTGGCTTTCAAAAGTGTTGTCATTTAGATCATTTTCTGTATAAAGTTTCCTTAAAAAAATCTTTTAAGGAAAAATCAAATATTGTTTTGTTGAACATTTTTTTTATAAAAAGATTCAACGTACCTTTAAAGAAATCTTTTATATCAAAAAGAGTATTAAGTTTTGGTTTTTTAGAAAAAATTAATTTTTTGTTGAAAGTTGTTCTTCTTAAAGGTTTCAATGTACCTTTAAAGAAATCCTTTATATGAAAAGTTTTAGTTTTTGTCTTTGCATTTTGACATATTTTTTTGAATTTTTTCTTTTTTTGCAAAAAAATTTTTACTCAAAGAGAATTGATTGCAAAATTTTAATTAAAAAAATATTTTAAAAAAATATATGAAAAATATTGTTTTTTTATATCGAATTTTCAAATTAAAACAAAAAAAAACATTTTTAATAATTTAATAATGATTTAAAGAAAAAATTATGTGATGACAAAATTTTAATTAAATAAAAAAAAGTGTCTATTTAGTATTATTTAATAAAAAAAATAATTAATCTTGTGAAATATTTATTGAAATTTACATTAACTTCACATATTTTATATACAATCGCAAACATATTTAAATTCCCTGCGCTTCCTTTACTAAAATAATCTGGTCACCCTATGCAAGCGACACGTGAGCACAGCGCTGGATTTTCACAAAAGCGGAAGAAACTCTTTTTAAAACGCAATAAAATAATACAAATATAAAGGCAAAGCTGATAAAATTGTACGCACACAAACACACACAAACACAGATAAACCCACACGCACACACGCTCACGCTCACTCGCACTCAAATCTTGCATGCTCGCATCATGTCGAATGTAAAAAGTGATGAAGGTAACGCGTCGATAAAAGTTTATGTGAATTTCAGTGCGTGAAATTAAGCGAGAACGGGCCGTTTAATTTGGTGTTTATGACAAAAGCGGCAACAAAATAGAATTGTAAAAACAAAATAACAAGCAAAGTAAAGTAAGTAAAAAGGGAAAGCAAAAAATAGCAAGTTGAGCATTGAATAGGAACAAAAGTGAATGGATGGCCAGGCTGACGTTGTAGACAATGGCCACAATGACGACGATGTGATGACCTCGATAAGTTACAACAGCAATGAATTTAATTAAATAATTGTCAGCGCATTTTTGCTTTACGTCTTTGTGGCATGTTAATGTGTCAAGGAAAACACTGAAACGACCATAAGGACGAAGCCGAAGGAAGATGCGGGTTACAAATTAAAAGTCATTACAGTTATAATGACTTGGCATCGGCCATTGTTGATGATGCCAGCTGCGCCGAAAGTGATTGCCAACATTCAACGGAGATCGCTTTAAATGCGGCAATGACACGCACACACAGACCCACACAGACACGCATGGAGCCACTGAATGACGGGCAGCCATTTGTAGCTCGTTTCACGGCAGCGCACAATTGATGAAATCACCAGAGTGCAGGAAAGCATGTAAAATCAATTTCAATGACTGCATTTGAGTGTGTGTGTGTGTGCGTGTGTCGGCGACAACTGTCCGCCGAGACTCCGGCCGAGGTCGACTGCGTGCAGAGGTAGTAGTAGTTGGCTGCGTCTGTGGCGGCGGTGTCATTGTCGCATTGTGATGTAAATGTGACGCATTCCCGGCGGACGCGTTGTCCGGTGCGCCACTGGGTCGGCTCCGTAGTTTGACGTCGGCCACTGAGGCGCAAAACGACAAATGTGTTCGAGTGCACGACAGTCACCAGTGGCCAAAGCTACTCTCACAAACACACACACACACAGAGACACTTAGTCAACGTTCCCTGACGTTCTGCTTCGTCCGTTGTAGATATTCTCCCAGAAGTGCTGCTTGTTTCTGCCCACTTGTTGATTGAATTTCTTTTTTATTTGCGACTCATCGCAGCATTGGCCGACTGCAGCGGCGAGCAGGACTTGTGTCTCTGTGTGCGTGTTGCTGTCATGTTTTTTTTTTTTGCAAGTCTAGTGACGCAGGCACAAACACATTTTAGCATTTATCATAAACGCGTTTCGCTTTTGTGTCCCGCGTGGAGTGGCATAAATTTAAATAACGCAAATGCAAATGCATAGGTTTTTTAAATTTCTTGTATTTTTTGTTCTTGTATTTTTTTGTATTTTTTTTAATGTTTTTTTTTTGTATTTTCTATGGTTTTTTTGCGCATGTCCTTGATGTACTTTGAACTTGTTTTGCATAACAATGAAAAGTCATTGAGCGTAAGAATATTGATGGGCGGCCTGGCAATTTATTTCGTATAATTGTGAATAATGAAAAGAAGAAAAATTAAGCACAAAAAAATTAAAGCAGCGTAACTTTTGCATTGTGAAAATCAGTGAATTTAATAGTGTCAAGAATGAAATTACAAAGTGATTTAGGGATTTGGAAATTGTTTATTTAATTTATTAAATTCAGAAATTTAGTTGTCTTTATGTTTACTTTATATTCAAAAGACCTTAAAAGTAGATAAGATGTGCGACTTCTGAAACACTTTTATCTGAAACACTTTTATGGGTAATTCAAGACTCAAACCACGCATAGTTTTAGGCGCAATTATAAATATAATTCATATTGTGATGTAATTCTTTTGGCTGTTGATTGATGGCAGGTATGAAGCAGAATAATAACAGATGGATTGTAGTTCGATAAAAATTTTATGATATATCACATTTGAAACTGTTGAAAGATAGATAGAAGATGTGAAGGTAACAGAGGTCTTAGAACTATATATAATCTGGTATACATTTTTTACTGACTTGACTTATACAGTTTTGATGTTGATTTACTTTATTTCTGCCTACCAAATTACAACTAAATGTGATTTGTATCATGAGTTGGTTTGTGTCTTCAATTGTCCCCTAAAATTATATTTGGTTCGTGTATTGGACAGCCCTAAAGTACTATTGAAGAACATAGTGTTACTGCACATAGCATATTTCTAAGCCCCTTAAAGTATGTTATTGCTCACAGTTTTGTTACACATACGTATACTTGAGTATACTTTTAGGAGTAATAAAGTGTTCTGGGACTGGCATATCCCTACTACTCTTATAAATCTAAAAATTACTAAATTACTATCAATCTAAAATTACTAAAAACTATTTCGAAAATTACACAACTAACGCCAAAAAGGAGAGGTGAAGAAATCATGCATAAACAGAGAGATTTTCATCCTCTGAAACTGACTTTTTATCAAAACTTTTATCTGAAACTGACATGACGTATTCTGAAACTGACTTTTTATTAAAACTCACAGTTTTAGTGTTTTAAGTCATTATCCAATAATCCTTCTCACCTTATAAGATAGTTGAAAAAGTATTTAAATGTACTAAACTAACTAATGTCTTTAAAAATTGTCCCCAAACCACAGTTGGCTCCGATTCCTGTCCGAATTCTTTTCTACGGCTGTGAATTCAATTACACATACATATGTAGGTATGTATCAACTGCAGCATGGTCACATATAATATTAACAGGCATTAACAACAACAACAATAATTATGTTGAAACTGTTATTAGCCACAGTTCATTAAACACACTCACTTCCGTCTAGTTAAACCGCAATTTTCCATGCAACTTTAATTGCATCAATATTCCCAGAAGTAAACACACACACACATTCATTGAAGTACATATACGAGAAAACTCATTAAAATGTGTCTACGTAAATGTCACATTAGAGAGATACCAAACGCCCACATCACATTTGGTTAGTTAACACAACATCACTTAATCATCATTTAAATGCGATCACAATTACTGTAATGTCCAATGGCAGCGGCAATTGAATTAAAAATTTGAGTATAGAGTCTTTTAAATCGTATTTAACAATCACATTGGCCATGAAACAAACCTTAGCGTATTGCGACGATTCATTCATGCAGCTCGCTCTGCGCAACTTCGGACTCCGTAACATAGGAAACACCGAAAACATTGAAGGGGCATTTATAGGCAGCCGAAGCATTGCATACTTTCAATGAGACATAAAAATGTTAAGAAAATTATTGTGGAGATGGTTCAGGACGATGCTGAAATGCTACGAAATTTAAACGCCAGTCACTTTATTTACAAATAACGCTGGGCAACAGCCAACATTTTTCCGAGTTCTAGTAAACCTTTTCTAAAGGATTTGAGTCACGTTGCTTTGTTTTCACTGATTCATTAGTTACTTAACTTTCACTTAACTTTTCTTATTCGTGATACACCTTGCTTGTAAAAATCAAACTGACTCGCAGTACAATTCCTGGCTGCTTTCTAAACTTGTGTTTGCCATGCCTCCTAAAAGCATGCAACGCTGCTGCTGCCAGCAAATACCAGTTCAGTTTTACCACGTTGCCTATGCTAGGGAGTCTGCAGTTGCGCAGAGCGAGCTGCATGATCGTCACAGTATGATTTAGTAACGAAATATACATAAATTCAATGTAAAATATAAAATTCCACAGTCCATCTCATTAATTACGGTTTAAATGAAACTTTTCGTACACCAAACATTAATAATGATTTTGGTAGCATTTTGCAGTGACAAGACAGCTCAACTCAAACCACGTTGCAATCGTTTGTCTGCTTGAGCAGTCAACCCTAAGAAACCTCATTGTCCAGAAATCACTGCAACCTTTAATTCCACATAAGAAAATTAGTGGTTGCCGGACTGCAAAACCTTGTCATATATGATAAATAAAGAGCTTGAAAGCTGTAATCCTTTATGTTGCCCACAGTTTCTTAACCAACCTTTTAATCCCAACTAAATACTGTAGCGGATAAGGGTGGAATTGAATATTAATAAATTGATTTTCTACTGGCATCAGTATTGACCCTTGTAGCTCTGTGGATTTGATTTCTTTCTACATATTCTATGTTCATTCATTTCTAGTTATTCATTTTTTCTAGTTTTTTACTAGTTTTCTGACTAGTTTCTAGAAATCCTTAAACACATAGTTCAAATTTTATGTAAATTGTCAAACCATTTCCCACAGTCCATTTTTTCTTATTACTGCCAGCATTATTCAAGTAGTTTGGTCAAAATATTGGCTGCTAATTGGGCATTTGGTGCTTTCGGAGTTTCCGGAATAGTTAATTGAATTTCATCGACTGGCAGCCCCTTTACTCTTTCATGTATACTCACACACACACCAATACAGAAATCGATTTCAAGTATGTTTTAGTGTTTATTTTTGCTCTCCCATCTCGAATGGCCAACTTTACAACTTTCAGTTCTCACGGTTCACACAGTTTTGTGCTTACAAAACGCAAATTGGTTTCCACTACATTTTACTGCCCGCAAAAAAAAGTAAAACAACAACAATAAAGCTTAAAACGACCGCGACAATCGCAAGCAACAATTTGAAGGCATTTGTGATTGCCTTAATTTTCCGAATGAACTCTCAGAGGCATTTTTAAGGCCATTTTCGATTGATTTGCCCTACAAGTGCCAAAGCACACCCACACAAACACTCACGAACATGAGTGCAATTGTGATTGCGGTTGGGGTCGAATTTTGGGCGCGTTTGCATAAATTTCGGTTATGGAGTTACAGCACAGCGGCAGCCTGGCACAACGCGGCACGGTGCCGAAGTAGAGGAAATTCGTGGAATGGAGTGCGGTTGGCTTAAAGTTGGCAGGAAATCAATGCTGCTTTCTAAATCACTGCTTGCATTAGTAACAATCGATTTGATTTCGTTGAGCAAATACACGTCGCACGCACACAATGCTACTCAGAACTTACATGTGTGCGTGTGTGTGTGGCACATGCTTGTCTACAACAACAATAACAGCATAAGAAAAACAAATACGCTTGCCAAATAAAAATTACACAACAACAAAACTAAACAAAACCAAATCTCAAACTTTTCTGGCGCGCAGCGCGTGGAGCCAAAAGGGCCCTTCGACCTCTACGGTGCCGAAAATGTAATAGATTTTATGGTTTTGACAGCTGCTATTAGCATTTTGACATTTTGATTTTGTGCAAATGCGGCACGCGTTCGCCTCGATGTAAGATTGAGTATTTTGCTTGTAGTTTTTTTGTTGCTGAAAAGGTTATCGGTCTTTCAATAAATAAAAGAGTTTAACATTTTATCGGGTTTTCAAATTGAAATTAATTGAAATATAATTCTGCTGAAAAACCAAGCCCCTTATTTTGGGTACACTTAGAATGGCTTCCATTTAGGCGCCACACAGTAGGCAACGTTTTTTGTGCAAGCGTTCAGCTTTCAATGGAATAATTTTTTAAATCCAAACAGAAAATGAAGGCACAAAAATTCGTTGTTATTGTAAAATATCGCAATATAAATTTCTTTTGCTTTGTATGTGTATGTGTGTGTGTGAATTTGTCAGTCTGCGTGCATCGTTTCTGCTGCTATTAAAAATGCAAATTAACTTGTAAAAAAATCGAATAAAGTAGACGCCGAAAAATTCATGTAAATATCATAAAATCAGTTTTCGGGCTTAAATATGCATGAACGCTCGCTTACATACACAAACACGCACACACACATAATATATATATTTTTGTAACACAATCTTTATGCTTTCTTTGCTTGTTCTGTATTAAAGGTAAATTTAATATGAAATCATTTGCAGTTAAAATTTGTGTTGCTTGTAAAAAATTGTATAAACGGTCATAAAACAATTTATTTTATTGAATTCTCTTTGCCGAATATTGATTGAATTTTTTAATTAAAAATACAAATTCAATTACAATGAAAATATATAAATTGTAGTAAAAAGAAATGTATAATTTTTCATAAAATTGCAGGTTTTATGTGGCAAAGTTAGAATGATCCAATTAAGATTAAATATGCACCGCTTAGTTTGAAAATTTGTTGCCCTTTTGAAGGTAAATTCATTTCCATCTTCTTCTTCTTAACTGACACGACCGTGTTGTGCGTGCGAATGTTTTTACAAGGTTGGAAGGGACCTACAGTTTTATGCCGATTCCGAACAGCGAGTTGGGAGCTTTTTCATAGGTAATTTTACTCTCAGAGGTTGGCCATTTCCTGCTGAGAGAACAGCCGCCGAAAGTAAAATTTTTATTTTATTTTATTTTTTTCGGTGTTAACGCAACGAAGTATTGGACTCATTTTCATCGCTTTCACAGAAACTTCTCGTCCCTGTTAGTAAACAAGTGGGAGCTTCTCTTGAGGCAGATTTATCAGAAAAATTCTTCATTATAGACAAGAAAAGGTGGTAATGACTTGGTGCCAGGTCCGGACCATAAGGTGAATGCATAGGAATCTTTAAATCAAGTTCCTCCTCAAACTTGTCACAAAAAATTTGAAATATGTTAAACCAACTCTTTTCGTGTTGCTGTTAATTTTGTTTAAAAGGAACTCATGGTAAGATTGTGACAACTTGTCACAGTAAATATGAAATATTAATCCAGTGAAAACGTTTGACAAAAAACATGAAATACGTTTATCCAAGTCTTTTGTGTTAGTTGCTATTAAGTTTGTTTAAACATTACTTCATGTATTTTTCTTTTTTTCGTTTTCTGATGGAGGTGACTTATGGTATGATTGTGACAACTTGTCACATGAAATATGAAAAATGTGAGTCCAATTCCTTTGTGTTACTACTAATTTGATTTAAAAATGACTTGTATTTTCTTTTAGTTGTCTAACTAAGGTTACTAATGGTATGACTTGTGGCAACTTGTCACACAAAATATGAAACATATTAGTCCAACTATTTTGTTGTTACCTTTAAATTTTTGTAACAAAAACTTATGTTGGTATGATCGTGCAACTTGTCACAGAAAATATAAAAAATGTTCATTCCTTTTGTGTTACTACTATTAGTGTTCTTTAAAAATGTCTTATGATATTTTTGTGACAACTTTTCACAGAAAATATGTTAGTCCGAGTCTTTTGTCTTTTGTATTACTGTTAATTTTGTTTAAAATGTACTTATGGTATGATTGTGACAACGTGTCACAAAAAATATGAAATAAATTAATCCAAGCCTTTTGCATTACTGTTAATTTTGTGTATAATTTTAAGAACGTGTCACAAAAAATATGAATAAATGAAATGGTAATCCAAGTTTTTTTAAAATTACTTTTTTTGTTTAAAAAATACTTAAGGAATGTTTCTTTCTTTTGTTTTCTGACTGAGCCTCAGTCACTGAGGTGACTTATGATATGATTGTGCCAACTTGTCACAGTAAATATGAAAAATTTGAATCCAATTCTTTTGTGTTACTACTAATTTTATTTAAAAATTATTTGTGGTATCTTTTTTGATTTTCTGATGGTATGATCTGTGACAACTTGTCACAAAAATAATGAAATATGTTAATCCAGTTTCTTTTGTAATACTGTCCGTTTTTAAGAAAAAAAGACTCATAGTATGACTGTGACAACTTGTCACAGAAGATATAAAATATATTAACCAAAGTTTCTTTATTTTATTGTTGTTTGTATTTAACAAAAACTCATAATTTAGAAAGCAGTTGTGTTCAGCTGCCACCCAAAAACTCTTATTAAATGAACCAACCAATAAAATTGTTGTCCTAAGTAAACTCGGTGAAAACCATTTCTATCCGCTTTTATGTGACAACTTGCCACAATGGCTAATTTAATTATGATTTAAGTATAATTTACTTTTTTCTGTTTAAAAATAATTTTTATAATTATTCTTAAAAATTCTTTTTGTCTCATATCGCAGACTCTTTGATCTATGAACATTTGTGACAACTTCTCAGCAAACAAAAATCGAAAAACTGTTTACTGTCTTTTATTGCAACTTGAGTAGTTGACGTAGCTAACAATGTTTAATGACCTAACTGACACTTCATAACTGAGGATTTGTGACACTTGTCCCAAACAATCTCAGAGCATTGCACGAACTTTACAAAGCAAATTCAATTCGTCTAGTTTTTCCAACAAGACAATTCAGTAAAATTGCATTATGTCTAACAGCACAACAACTATGTACTACACTTGGCTAAACAAGTTGCCAGAGCGCGCGCAGAGTTGCCAGCTGTCAAAAAAGACAAACAAACAATAGAAACAAATATGTGCAGTCTAACTTCAATAAGCATGGTTATCCGCAGAACGCAGCCGCACTGCTTGCAAATTGTTTAATACCACTCTTAATATAACAACAATAAAACAACAAGAACAACTACTCTAGCAACAAAAACAACAATCGTATAGTGAAAACAACAAAAGTGTACAATGGCCTCCAGCAAGCGTCAAGCACACATAAATAAATTACAATAGAAATAATGAAATAAAACAATTTCCACCGACTGCACAAGAGTGGGCGTGGCTGTTTGCATGTGTGTGTGCATGCGAAACTTGCAGCCGTCTCTGTTGCGGTTTCGAGTGTATTCCCTGCTGCAACAGACGCTGCCACAATGTACAACCCACCAGTCACATTTGTATTAATATGTGTCTGCATATGTCTGTGTCTGTGTGTCTGTGTGTGTGCGTTTTTCGGAACTCATAACTTTTGTCAAAAACCGAGCCGAAAGTTTGCCTCAACAATGTTCACGTTGTTTTACTTTGTTTTGTTGCAGTTGTTTGCGTTGTTATTGTTGTTGGGTTTTGTTGCATTGTTGCTGGTCGCGGCGTTTGTTTATTTGTTTGTTTATTTGTTGTCGTTGCTCTCGTATCATTTGTGGGAATTCAAATATTTTGGTTAAAGTTCTCGCTTTGCTCATATCCTTTGCCAATTCCGGCGCTTTCAATCGGCACCAACACACACACAACCACTGAATATGTGTGCTTTGCATGAATGTGTTTGTGTGTGTAGGCGTTTTTCGTTGCCACACATGCTGCTGATGATGAAATGTTGCCGGAACTTTTGCAAACTTAACAAAAAACAACAAAAACAATCTAACTGCCACTTCAGTCGCTGTCTGCGCTCAACATTTTGTTTGAACAGGATTATTACATTTTGACCGCAAATTGTCGCTCTGCAGCTCGAGTTATTCATCCTTAGCGTCTGTCTTAATATCCATTTGGCGTGAGCGAGTTATTATAACAACAAATTAAAAAAAACAAAAAAATTTTCAAATAATTTTACAAACAAAAGAAAAAACCTTACGTGAAATTGTTCCGCTTGCCAAAAAAATCATGCAAAATTTGAACCTCGCCATCTCTTCTCTCATATCGATTAGCTTCATTGGCGTCACAGTCAGTCGCGTCTAATGCCTGTTCCTTCCATCCACTGAACCCCACTCCACCTCGCACCCTGTCTGCTGTCTGCTAACCGATTTTAGCTTTAGCTTCATTGTTGTTTTTGTTGTTGTTATATTGATGCCCGCCGTTTGCCAGCTGTGGCCCAAACACCCACCAGCAGCAGCAACGGCGCAGCATTTGATCTGCCATCGAGTGCGTTGCTGTGCACCGTGTCAGCGCTAACGAATTGATTTAGCTATGATTTTGCCGCTGGCAGCTGTGTTTGCCCCGACTACCGAATGTTGTTCCTTTTTTTTGCCCATATGGCCAAAGTTGTAGGCGGTTGTTGTTGATTTCCCGCTTACTTTTTTGCCAAGTTTTGTTTGTAATGATTAAATTGGATTTTTTGCTGAGGCCGTGACGTGCCAGTTCGTGCTTAGATTTTCTTGCTACATAAGTTAGGAAATTTATGCAATTTTTATTTACAGATTCGTGGGGTAAATGTTTTGCGCTTTTAGTCTAGTTGGAAATATGGTTTTTAATGTAATAAATGATGAGCATAATTTTAGGCACAGAGTGCTTTAAAGAAGCCTTAAAGTATGCTATAATTATTTTCAGTAGAATATATCGGTTCTGAACTAAAGCGATTATTACTTATGGGTACAAATATTAGTGCGTTTTTAGGTAAAGGGTGACCCGATAAGAACGCAGAGAAATTCATATATAAAACAACAAATTGATTCTGGCTACATTCATGACCTTTTTTAGGGAAGATCACATCATTCAAATGGCCGCATCGCTCGACTTTTCTGGCATTGCTTCGAGCAGTCGATACAATTTTTGGTCACTCGGTCCATGTTGGCCACGATAGTAGTCGATAGTCGGCCAGTAGGTAGCGCGCTGGCTTCTTATACCGAGACCCTATGTTCAGATCCCAGCTGGGGCTGGAGAAACACTCATCTAATTCTATCGCAATAGCAAAACGTCGAAGTGATTCAGAAATGAGCATATTTAGCTGCGTTTTATTTTGGATGATTAGTCGCTTAGGTTTAAAAAAAATTTGAAACCCTATTTAGTTTTATTTCTAATAATACAAGTAGTTCAGTCAGATTGAAATAAAAGTATGACAAAAAATTACTCAATTTGTTTCTCACAAAGTTTTGAAATATGTATATGTCTGATGTTAGTTTAGTGAGCTAAAAAATGAAGGCGAGAATTATAGAGAATCTAATGATAATTTTGTATATATACATATATCACCTTCTTTTTCTAGTTCACTGAACTAATTTCAAATGTATTCTAGCTCTTTGGCGAAAACAGATTACCTCAGAGTGTAGTAGAAGTATATGGGCAGCCGCCGTGGCTCAGTTGGTTAGTGCGCGGTCCAAGCGAGTCGCATGCAGAGCGACGCTAGTTCGAATTCTGCATGTAGTAACACCTAAAAAAAATAACGGGAAACTCGTTTTCTCTTTCGGTGGCTGGAAATGGCAAACCTCTGAGAGTAAAAATTGCCTATGAAAAAGCTCCCAACCTGCCATTCGGAACCGGCATAAAACTGTAGGTCCCTTCCACCCGCGTACAAAATTCACACGCACAACACGGGTGGTTGCGGGAAGCTAGGCCTTAGTCTCGCGTAAGCGGGCTGTCGTGCCAATCAATTAAAAATTATCAGTAGAAGTATATGAAAAACGAGTTGAACTTGGCTACATACAAATCTAATAATGATTCAGTTCGTTTGAAGAAGCTTGCAAAATTTCATTTAATTTGACTGAAGCATAAACACTACCAAACCAATCACTGGGTGCCGAAGATCTCTGACTGACATGGGCCATCTGGGTGCCTGGATACCGAAACATTGAAGGTGACTATAAAGCGAACTAATTGTAACCGAATTTTAGTGAAAACTATTATGGAATTACAACGGGTCAGTTTCTTGACCTATGTGTTGGATAGGATCCATCCAATTATTTCAACCTAACCTTATCCTGAAATAGAAAAATTAGAAATAAGCGATCCTAGGGTTACTTTGTCTTCTTCTGATGTAAAATCGACACTGTTACAAGAGATAAAGTAGAGTTGAGTTATTTTTCAAAGAGCTAGGGATCCTTTTTCTACTCCAGATGTATAGTTTAATCAACACTAATACCTGAAATAAAGTAGAGTTGATCTTTTTTCAAAGAGCTTAGTCCTTCAGCAAGTGTAGTGATTAACACTAGAATGGCCAAGGGGTTCAAAATGACTTCATTCAGATCTTTTATTATCTTATTGCATTATTTTCTTAAAGAAAATCTTTTGTGAGTTTTACTTTTCTTGAAGCCAAACTAAACACAAAAATTTTAATGACACTGCACAACAAAATCAAATTTTTTTTTAAATAACAAGGTGCTGACAACGGATTCTGGTAGAGGGATCAAAACCAAAATATACGTG
Organism: Melieria omissa; assembly: GCA_963971225.1. Classification (NCBI taxonomy): domain Eukaryota; kingdom Metazoa; phylum Arthropoda; class Insecta; order Diptera; family Ulidiidae; genus Melieria; species Melieria omissa. Next base: position 24,067,126 of record OZ020269.1, on the reverse strand, counting down.
TATCGGCGTTTTGAAAGTTTAAGTCTGAATTTTTTTTAGGGGGGGTCAAAGATTTCCCCTGTTTGCACATTCTTATGGTGAATCGGCATACGAAAACCATGTAACCTCACATTTTAGGTATATGATGTGTTCAGCAATTTGATGTAAAATACTACGAAGAACATTTTTGTGGAACATTTTAACCCTTTAGCTCCTATTTATATGGGTCAATTTTACCCTTTTTTCTAAAATGCCAAAAATATCCTGTAAAACAGGACTTTTTAAGGACAAAATGTACCACGAAATAATTCGCCATGAAATTCTACTATAGGTCTCTAAATACATCAAAGCTCAAAAATTAACTTTAACTTCATAATTAAGCCAAAACTGAAAATGTGTTTAAGTGTTTATTTCGTACTTATTCATAATTGGTACTAAAATCTCCTACAAAACTTGAACAGAGAACATTAACCTTGGCAGTTTCATACACAAGATTTCATTTTAAAGTGGTTTCGTACGCAACTTTTGAGCCCAATACCAGTTGAAACCATATTTGTTTCCCAATATATGATTGGTTTTAGGAGGAAAGCAACTACTATGAAAAACGTACCTTGGTACTCAATCGTATTAAAATTTGTGTCTACATGATGAGATGTATCTGATATAATGTTTAAAGAGTCTAATATCTATAAGACTCTTATCAGGTATACCACAGCGAATTTAAAATCTAAACATAAGTTTTGTTTGTTCTTAAATTTCCTTGACATCATTATTTGTATGAAACTTCTACTAGGCAGCTCATAAAAAAGTCTCATGAAAGTCCAAACATTATCTTGACCAGTTTGTTCTGACTCTTTAATACTGAAAAAGATCTGTTAATATGCGCAACTAAAATAAAGCGAAAAGAAAAGAGAACTTAAGTAATCACTTTTATCCAGTTCATCCAGTTCGTAGAATGTTCTCAAAAATGTATTATTTTTCTAGTCCATTTTTAAAGGACCTTCACACCAATGCGCAAATGCAAAATTAACTCAAGCGCAACTAACAACAAATCGCATAATATGACTGCTTTTCGTTTGAAATACACACAGCAACTTTTCAACTGCACCGCCCACCCAAAGCAAGGCGAACAAATTCCATGAAAATGCAACAAGGTGAAATAACATTTTACGTTAACAACCCCAAAAAACTGTACAATCACCATGCAACGGTAGCTGGCGCTAACGAAAATTCTACTCCCACACACACTAACATTAACACAGACACAAACACATACAAATACAGTGTGCAAAATGTGTGCTAGCAGATTTTTGCGTGCACCTTTGTGTTTGTTCATCCGCTAACGACAGCGACAACAACAACAACAACATCAGCAAGAATGTAAAAATGCATAGTAAGAACAACAACAACGAATTTCCTTAACCCGCATGTGCAAACTGTGTTGTTGACTGTTGACTGGGTAAAGAAGTCACTCAGTCAGCAGTCGAGACGCATAAAAAAATTCAGCGCATATCAGCGGCTGCAACAAAAGCTGCTTCCTGAGCTGCTCTCCGCCTAAAAGTGCGCCACAAATTGCATGCAATTTTCGCTGCATTGCATTGAGTCACCCCTGGCCTCGTTCGTCCGGTTCGCTTCCTCCAAGTTGCAAGTTGCAAAGAGCAGGCAGACATTTTGCCTTGAAGAAGTCGCTCGTCGTCGTTCATCGCTCAGCTGCCCGTTTGCGCTAATGCGATGCGTATGAATAGGAAATTTATGATTGTTGAATTGTTGTTGGCGCAAGTTGAAAGCGTTAAAAAACTGCCGTCGGCTGCAAGGCACACAAACCAGCATAGAAACAAACAAAAAACAGCTCTGCTGGTTGTTGTTGCTGTTGGTTTTGGGGGGTGGCACATATTTTGCATATTTTTTTAATTTTTTTTATTTCTGTTTGCTTGGAGGTAAACGCAACAATGGCGACTGCGTTGGCACACTAAAAGTTGTCGACACAAAACATCATCACAACAACAACAACTAGCTGTCATCAAGCACGTCATTATGATTGTTGTAGCCAACAACAGCAACAACAACAATAACATTAACTGCTAGTCACGTTACTCGTATCAGCGTCAGCAAGCAGTGCACCTTTTACACCAGCAACAACATGAAAGTTTGTCAGTGTTGTCTGCATTTGCCATAAATTTCATAATTCGCAAAATGTTCACCGCAAGTTCGCGAACGCTCCGAAACAACTTTGGTCTACTCTGAAAATCCTTGATTTTCTTTTTTCTTTTTTCTTCTTTCTTGCCTTTTTCTGCATTATTCTGGCTGTAGCCTTCGCTTCATGGTTTCCATCAGTTTTTTAGAAATTCTTCGCTTGCGTTTCCTTTTATTTTAATAGTTTTTCTTGTTATACTTTTTTCACTTTTACTGATTCCTTTCATTTGGTGCGCGTATTTTTTTAGTGTGCACACGCACACACGCGCAGTTTTGCATTCTTGTTGGTTGTGTGTGTTAGTGTTCCGTGGCATTGTGCGCTGCTGCTGGTCGTCTCCCCAGCTTCTTTGTACCTTTTTCTCTTTAGCTTTCAAACATTTTCAAATGCCATAAAGTCCGCAGACGGAGAAACGCAGCGCAAGTTTGCTCGGCGCGCGAATCAAAGTCAGTGCGCAGCAACAGACAGACGGAAGAATGTCAGGGAGAGTGGGTTTCGATGTGAGTGGGGAAAACGGTGGCGGAACATTTTGTGTGCTTAATTGGAAAAGTGTGCACCCAGAATTTCAGTTTTTTGTTGGAAAAATAATAATAATAATAGTAATAAAAATTAGCACCAACAAAATGTAGATAAACAATTTAACGCAGTTGGGAAAGTGGTTAAAATTAGTTGTACACTAAATTCTGGTTAAAAAAATTGCGACCAATTTGGTGTTACAGTGGATAACTTCAATGTCTGTTAGTGATTTTTCGGGGAAGGAAAAAACCAATAAAACTGGACCCTTTCCTGACCCTTGACTGACTTTTCTATTTTAAATATCTGAAAGAAGACAGCGAAAGTCTAGAAATTCTACGTGCTTCTTTCAGTAACAAATTTACAGAATTATATACTCTAAACGTCTGAAATAAGATAGAAAAATACTGAAAATTCTAGAAACCTTAGTTTCGTAAGAACTTTTCTGAACTTTTTATTCGAAACTTCTGAAATAAGACAGGAAAAAATCACAAAATCTAGGCTCCTCTCTCCGTATAATCCTTATTAAACTTTCTGTTCCAAATGTCAGGAAAAGCAGGAAAGCCTTAATAAAAACGTTGGATTTTCGTTTCGTATAACTTACTGAACTTTTAACTCTAAACGCCTAAAAACAGACAGGAAAACATTGAAAAATTCTAGGCGGCCCACATAAATTTTACAGAATTTCATACTATAAACGACCGAATAAAGAACGACAATACCAGAAATTCTAGGCATTTCGTTCCGTATAAATTTACTGAAGTTTCGACTCTCCTGAATGTATATAAAAAAGTTAGAATAGTAATGCAAACTTTCTGAACTCTCTGCTTTAAACATCTGAAAGAAGACAGGAAACGACTTACGAATTCTATGCGCCTCTTTCCATAACTAAGAACTTAACTTTAACTCTAAACGACTGAAAGAAGAAAAATACTGGAAATTCTAGGCATTTTATTCCGTATGAACTGCAGTTTCGACTATAGAAGACTGAAAAAAGACAAAAAAATTATACAAACTCTAAGTCCCTTCATTCCGTGTAAACTTTCTGAACTCTCTGACCCACTTAATCTCTGAAAGAATTCTAGGCGCACTTTTCCAAATAAACTTTACAGAACTTTATACTAAACGACTAAAAGAAGACAGAAAAATACTCAAAATTTTTGGTTCTTCGTTTACTTTTCTGAAGTTTCGACTCTAAAATACTGAAAAACGTCTGAAAAATTGTACAAATTCTATGTCGCTTAATTCCGTATAAACTTTCTGAACTTTCTAAACTTGACAAAACTTTATACTCTAAAGGACTGAAAGAAGACAGAAAATACTTAAAATTTTAGGCTTTTCGTTCCGTATAAACTTTTCTGAAATTTCGACTCTAAATGTCTGAAAGAAGATAGAAGAATTCAAGGCGTATATTTTTATTATGTATAAGCTTTTTGTAGTTTAAACGTCCTAACGAAGGCAGGAAAGGACTAAAAATGCTGGGCTTTCTGAGACTTTTTATTGAAACATCAAGAAGATTACAATGTTTTAACTGAAATCCTTGTGGTTCCGAACGCTGCATTTAATGCTTAAGGATTCAGGAAGATTTAATTTAGGTTAGGTTAAATAGGCTTACAGGAGAGGTATGTGCAGTACTCGGGGATCCTCTTGGATCCATTGTGCTTCCCTTCATTTCAAAAATCCATTTCCCATTCCTATCTCTTGGGTTTCCTCAGTGTACACAGGGGGGAGAGCTCAAACGCCCCAAATACATATATGTATTGGTATTTATGTATTAAATGCTACTACAGAACTAGATTTCAAATGGTATTGGGCTCAAAATTTGTGCGTTAACCTAACCCAAAATAAAATCCTTTGGTTTCCTATAAAGTAGATCCAGACGGCTTTTCTTGGAAACTATTTGGTTTGTGTAGATTGTAAGGTATCTGTACATAAGCTATTTCTGCGAGTTCAACGAAGAACCTGGCCTCATGAGTCGGGAGACGTTGTTCTTGTAGTGATGGACAGTGACATAGCAGGTGCTCGAAACATTATTTTTTTTAATTCTTAGATAGGTTCGCAGGTTCAGTGGTCGTCTCATGGACTTCACTAAGGCCAATCATCCTAATCACTTTGCATATTCTTTAAAATCTTAATAGATTTTTCGGCGACATTTCTTCCAAATCTACAAGACAGCTTACGAAGTTTTGCTCTATGAAACGGAAGCATGTCCTTGGGAGCGCTGGGCATTTGTAAAGGAGATGTTCTACGATTTTTTTTCTTCATGTCTGCAGCTTCTGAAATATTCGTATAGAATAATTCCAGTCAGTTGGCGTATTGATCAATAAATAGAGTGATGACTTCAAACAACAAACTCTATAGAAGGTTTGTTCAGTTGTATCAATTCTGTGGATCTACTCTGATTAACCGTGAGCCAGATTTGCCTTGAGGTATTTAACACACACAGACATACACTGTGCCAACAAGTTTTTCTTTGGTCACTTCGAATATACTCAGATTACTTCTTAGATTTTACAGATTCTCAACAAAACGATCACTGACTGATATTTGTGCTTAAAAGCCATAAATGCTTAAGTCGACTTAAGACATCATTGAATTAAAGGTCCTGGCACTTTTCCTTCAAACTAGTTGCTCGAAATAATACTTGTGGACTTGAACAATTGTGGCTTTTGACCGCAGACATATTACTTTTTGTTCATAATTCTAATAGTTTACTCACAACTGTAGTAGTGTGGCAATTTTTCAATTAAAAAATGTTGCATTATTGAATTTTCACTAAGTTGAGCATCTTTTAACACAAATTTACTACAAACAAAAAAAGCCAAATTAATGTGTGTAATTTTCCTCTTGACTGCAGTGCGATTCCATTCGTAATGCCAGACAATTTGTCCAAACAACACAAAAGTACCGACGTGCTTTTGCTTTGCTACTTCGAAATGTCGCCAAATCCCACTTGATGTGTCTTGGCGGTTTATTTTCACTTTCTCGCTGTTATGGCGGCACTTGGACGCATAGGTGAAAAAACAAAATTTAAAATATGTGAAATAAACAAAATTTAAAAAGAAATTCCAAAGAAACGCAAACAAGGACAAAATGCTGCCATATGCGAATTACACTTAATGTGCGCCTCGAATCACATTTAGAATGTTATGCGCGTCTGCTGTGTGCGCCCCGTTGCTACGCTTTGCCATACGCAGTTTAAAAGAAAACGCAGAGAAAAAAAAACGTTCACATACAGACACAGCTTCGTGCATATCCTTTCGCCAGCTAAACAAAAAAAAAATAAAAAATTTTGAAAAAAAATAAAAATTCACGCAAAGCATAAATAAAAATGTGAAAAGAGTGAAGTGGCGGCGGCCTGGCGCTGTGGCGGCAATTTCTTGCATAACAACAACAACAGCACCAAAAACAATGCAACGCCGCTGGTGCCGTTGCCTGACTGCCTGCGTTGAGAGTGAAGTGTCCTTTTGCCATTTTTTTTCTCTTATTTTATGCGTTGTCCTTTTGCGTGCGTACTTTTGTTTATGTGTATAAAAATGAATATGTGCACATGTGTGTTTGTGTGTGTATGTGTGTGTGTGTTTGTGCTGCCTGTTGATGATCAAATGACTCGTAGAGCTTTCAAGTATTTGCCTTTGGCATAGGCTCACCACTCTTGCGCTCTTTTGTTGCTTCGACTTGGCTCAATGTTGTTGTTGTTGTCGTTGTCAATGTCGTTGCTGTGCTCTCCCCTTCTTTGGCACAGTCTTGTTTTTGTGGTTTTTAAAGCTGCCTCTTTCCTATATATGTTCACATTTATTAAAAAAAATATATATACAAATCTCTTGTCGCTTTTTTAGGGGGATTTTTTTTTGTTTTTTTGGGTATCATGCAGACAAAAGAACTTAAAAAATCCTTCAAAACTCTTGAAGAACAATGGCCACGAACAATTGAAAGCTGTGCCTTTTGTTTTAGCAAAAACGAGAAAAAAAAATTGAAAATCCTGCATTTCATTTTTTATGTGTTTTCAGGGCATGTTTTTACATACAACGCTTTTGCGTTGCATTTTGCCTTGCACAGTGGTGTGAAATGCGAAATGTAATAGTATTTTTTTATTTTTGTTAGGAAATATTAAAATTTGGTGTAAGGTGTAGGAAAAAGGAATCCAATATTTGGTATGAAATTAAAAGCTTAATTTGGCATAGTTAGAATGATCCGATTTAGATCAAATCTGCGTCGCTTTGTTCGAGAACTTGTCGTATTTTATTTATTCGGAAATATTAAAAAGTTATTATTTTTGTTGAAATTGAAGGCTTTATTTGGCATAGAATAATCAGATTTCGATCAAAAATGCATTCGAAAACTTGTTGTCATTTTGAAAATAATTTCTGGTACCCTCCTAGAAACCTCTTTTAGAAACCCTCTCCAAGAAACTCTTGGCCCTGTTGGCAAAAAATTGAGACAGTCAATTTTTAAATGTCTCTCGTAAGGCAAATTTTTTCATTAGCAAAATTCTTCGACATAGAGAGGAAGAAGTGGTAATGAATTGGTGCCAACCCCAGGACTATAAAACGAATGCATAGGAATCTCCAAACCAACCTTCTGGAGCTAATGGCGAGTCACATCGATAGATGTGTGTGGCCTGCCGTGGTTCTGATGGAATACTATTTATTTCCTTAAAAAAAAAACCTGGCGCTTCTAAATGATTGATGATGATGACGGTTCAATTGTTGACATTACAGGTTTGAATTAAGAACAACTCATAGTACATGATTCCCTGCCTATCCCACCAAACACACCGTGTAGACCATCAATCCTGGTTTGGACACTATTTCGATGCGAACTCTACTACAATCATTTTTATTTGAAGTTGTCGCAATCATCCACTCTTCATCACAAGCCACCCTCCACTTCAGAAATGGGTCGGTTGTGTCGTTTCTTAAAGTGCATCGAACTTAATTTGTATTCAGTCTTCTACAAGTGGTTCCAAACTGTCTTTTGTGCAATGTTTAGCTTTGAGCTATCGAAACAGTGCTTTGGACTCGAGGATTTCTAGGATTTTATTGCCACTTTCTACATTATATCTTCCAAAGCGTGATGCATGTTTGACATCAAAATTACCGGAAAAGAATCTACAAAACAAAAACTGCGCTTGATTAGCTATTACAGTATCAGAAGGACACATTTTCAGTCGTCTGTTTTTCGGTTTCGTCCTTTTAGAGGAAAAACTCTTAAATATTTCATATTTTCTCTTTGCTGAACCAACTCTGAAACGCGCCCAAACAAGATTGAATCAAGCAATCACAAAACTGTCTGAGATGTTTTTTCAGAACCAAGTCTTATCTCTCCAAATTCATTTAACCCCATAGCACTTCTAAAACGTTAGAAATTCGTTCTCTTTCTCATTGGAACTTCTCATTTATTTGCCTATTTTTAGGCTCAGCAACCAGTTTTCTTCCGCACCAAATAACTAAACGCATGCAACAGTTCAGTTGACTTAACCAGACCATCATCCACTCTGTCATTTGTTCCATTTCGTTTTGAAAATGTTTACCTCCTCACTTTCACCCCCTCGTCATTGCATTCTACTCAGCACATTCCTCTTCCCTCTCACCCCCTTCCATCAAGTTGCTTTTACACATTCAGTTCGCTGCCACAAAGTGCCAAGGATGCTGTCGCGTCCTAGTTGTAAAGCAGCAGGATGTATATGCTTTTTTTCGTGATTGTGAAAACCCAAAATGAGAAAAAATTTAAAAAGTAAAATTAAAAAAAATTTGCAAAAGCAAACGCAAACCAAACAAAAAAAATTGCCAAACAAGAGAAGAAAATCGAATGAATGTGCCGCGAAGTAAACAAAAGAATGGCGAGAAAGTCGTAACGCTTTGCGGTTTGCGTTACTGTTGTTGTTGTAGTTCGGGTGTTCCGTTTCCCTGCCCCGATTGTTTTCGTTCCTTCTTTTTCTTTTGACTAAATATATGGCATTTGTTTGTGTGTTTGCGTTTGAATGAAAAATTAATTATCGCATAATTTTCTGGTTGATTCGCAGCTCAAGGGTTTCGCCTCATTTGGCGATTTTTTTTGTGATTTGTTTTTTGTGATATAATTTTTTTTATTTTTAGCATTTTTGCTTTGTTATTCGTGTGTTTAATTTGATTCAGTGCTTTGAAAGAAGGGAAGTTAAAGAAAAATTAATAAAAAAACCCTTATCCTGTGTAATTTAAGATATAATCGGTTAAGTGCGAAAAATAATTAGATGAATTTAAAAACTGGAGGGAATTTCATGAAGAAAATTTCAAGTCAAGTTTATGCAAAATTACCCTTTAATATCGATTTTAGATTTTACAAAGAATTATTATTTTTTAAATAGATTAATATACAATGAGAGGGTTGCGTTTTATATTTTTTCAAAAAGCATGAAAATGCATTTTGTTATCATCAAAAATGGTTTTATTACTTTCCTTGAAGATTTATACACTTTTGAATGCACTCAAACCAATTGTCGAAGCACTTTTTCCACTCCGATTGAGACACATCCAAAACATGGTTTTTGAATGCTTCAGCAATGCATCTTCTGGCGATGAAAATCGTTGATCATCCATTTTTTTGTTTATGTGCGGGAATAAAAAGAAGTCATTGGGTGTCATTGCGGGAATAAAAAGAAGTCATTGGGTGTTAGGTCAGAGCTGTATGGCGGTTGACCCATTAAATCGATGCTTTGGTCGATCAAACAGGCGGTTGTTTGATCCGATGTGTGAGAACGCGCATTGTCCTGGTGAAGAATGATTCGGCGTCGGCGGTTGTTTTTCCGTATTTCATTGAACACTTCTGTCCAACAAATTGTTGTGTACCACTCAGAAATTACCGTTCTACGTTATTCCAATGACACAGTAGCCACATGACCAGTTTTGCCGAAGAAACAGACGACCATTTTCTTCGATGTGCTGCGTACCCGAACTTTTGTTGCATTTGGCTGGTCTTGAAAGACTCACACGATCGATTGCTGTTTTGTTTCGCACTCATGCGCATATATCCATGATGCATCACCTGTCACGTTCTTAAAAACGTTTTTCGAAGTACCACTATCGAATTTTTCCATAATTTCTTTGCACCAAATTCGCCCGGAAAACTGGCTTTCTGTAGAGGCGCGCATTCTGCGAGCGATGCTCGAGGCGGCTGACGGCGAAATTGACTTCGACGGCGCTGGCTGGCAGAAGGGTGTCAAAATCGTCGGTTGTGGCAACAAGGAGTCCCTCAACTTCTTGGTGCGCACTATCGGCGGTCTTGAGCCCCTCTGGCAGGGGGCGAAACTCGAGGTCATACCCCGTGACCGTCTGCCACTCCGGCCTATCGTCACACTGTGGGTCCCCCCTCCAGTTATGGAGGACGCCGACACGGTGAAGCTGATTGGCCGGCAGAATAGTGGCCTGAACACAGGAGAGTGGAGAATTGTATCCTCCACTACTTGTAAAAATGAGGCGGGCAAGGACATCGTGATCGCGGTAGATCAATCGTCCTTTGCCCATCTGCGGGACTCCCTGGGAGTTGTTAAGTTCGGTTTGGGTTCCCTCAAAGCTCGCTTCCCTAACAAGGAGCGCGCCACACAAGGGAAGGCTGAAGGTAGTGCAGATAAACCTGCACCACTCTAAAGCCGCCACCCACGACCTTATGCAGTTCCTTGAGGAGACTGGAGTTGACCTGGCTCTAATTCAGGAACCCTGGATCGTAGGAGACAGGGTTTGTGGGTTAGATTCAGGTCAATTTAGATTGCTTCATTCACGCGGTGAAGGTAAGATACGAGCCTGTATTGTATACAGAAGGTGCATTAATTTGTTTCTTTTGTCTCATTACAGTACTGGTGACCTGTGTGTGGCTGCATGCGAACGACGCGATGGGCGAGACCTGATCCTGTCGTCCGCATACATGCCATTCGAAGGGGAGGAACCACCGCCGAAGGAAGTCCGGGACCTTGCTGCGCACGCCCGATCACGGAGGCTCGACCTTATCATCGGGTGTGATGCCAATGCACACCACATGCTGTGGGGAAGTTCCGACACCAACAGTAGGGGTGAGTCAATTTTTGAGTTTCTTCTAGGCTCTAACCTTGTGCTGTGCAATAGAGGCAATACGCCGACTTTCCACAATAGGGTTAGGGAGGAAGTCATAGATATTACCTTAGTTACCGACTCCAACACTATCTCCGTGGTCGACTGGAAAGTACTGACGGAATGTTCGTTCTCGGACCACAACCGTATAGTCTTTTCAGTGGCCATAGAGGTTGGATGTCCACAAACTTATAGGAATCCGAGAAAGACTAACTGGCCTAAATTCAGTGCACTAGTTTCTCAGAAACTGGCATCGCGCAAAGCGATCGCTACATTCGAGAGAAACAACATTGACAGGTCAGTTGGTCTTCTAACGAAAGTGCTTAACAAGTCTTTTAATGAATCTTGTCCTAAAAGTCGAGCTCCACGGAAAACCAACGCGGTGTGGTGGACCCCAGAGCTAAGACAACTTAGAACAGATACCAGACGTCTCTTCAATAAGGCTAAACTTAGCCGAACTGAAGAAGACTGGGGAGCCTACAAGGCTAGCTTTAATAAGTTTAAGAAGACTATTAGGGCGGCCAAGCGGGATAATTGGAGGAAGTACTGTGAATCCCTCGACAATGTCAACGAGGCCGCCAGACTTCGCAAGGTGCTAGCCGGGGCATCACATACCCCTAGCAGCATTAGGAAGTCTGACGGCTCGTGGACAGAATCGAGGGAGGAGCTTCTAGAGACTCTCATGAACACCCACTTTCCCGGTTGCACGAGTGTTGTTGAGACGACCACGCCTCATAGACAGCACTCGTCACGACCGGATGCTTTTGTTCGGGGGATTATCGATGAGGTCAAAGTGGCATGGGCGATAGACACCTTCAACCCGTACAAATCTCCGGGTCCCGATGGTGTCATTCCGGCTATGCTGCAATGGTCTAAGGAGGCAGTGGTCAAAGTCTTGGTGCGAATCTTTCGGGAATCTCTCCAACAGGGCTATGTACCGCGCGCCTGGAAAGAGGTTAAGGTGGTGTTCATCCCCAAGGCGGGGAAGTCAAACCACATCACTGCAAAAGACTACAGACCGATCAGCCTGTCATCGTTCTTTCTTAAGACTTTGGAGAGGCTGGTGGATGTCTATGTCAGGGGAGTGGCACAGTCCAGGGGACTCTGCAGGACGCAACATGCGTATTGCAGGGGAAAATCTGTAGACAGCGCCTTACATGAGGTCGTTCAGACGATCGAAAAATCGCTGAGCGTCAAGGAGTATACGTTAGCCGCTTTCCTCGATATTGAGGGGGCCTTTAATAACGTCACTCTAGAGGCAATAACCAGTGCACTTAGAAAATTCGAAGTGGACGAGAAAGTGGTAAGGTGGACCAGCGATATGCTTAGTAGCAGAAGGGTTCACTCCAGCCTAGGCTCGTGCTCGGTGAGGAGGTTAACCACAAGGGGCACACCTCAGGGGGGCGTCCTTTCGCCTCTGCTGTGGCTGCTTGTGATAAACAACATCCTCGAGATCTTCGAATCCAGGAGGCTGCGAGTAGTAGCATATGCGGACGACGTCACTATCCTGATCCCCGGAAAATTTCTTTCCACCATCAGTGATCTCATGGAGTCTGCTTTAGGAGAACTCTCTAGGTGGGCAGAGCATAACGGTCTAGGAGTTAACCCCTCAAAGACGGTTATGGTACTGTTCACCCGGAGATACAAGATACCGGAGTTTAGGCTGCCGAAACTCAGCGGCATCACTATCACCCTCTCACCCGAGGTGAAATACCTTGGCACCACACTCGACTCCAAGCTTTCTTGGAGACGCAACGTGGAAGAGCGGGTGAAGAAGAGCCTGAATGCCTTCTACGTCTGTCAGAAGGCCTTCGGGAAAAAGTGGGGATTGCGGCCGGGCATTGTCCACTGGATGTATACAGCGATCATTCGGCCGATCTTATGTTACGGAGCCATTGTCTGGTGGCCGGCCACGGACACCAGGTCCTTGGCGACGCAACTGATGAAGGTGCAGAGACTGGCGGCTATGGGAATAGCAGGAACCGTCAAAAGCACCCCCCAGGCAGGCCTAGAGATGATTCTACATCTCCACCCAATAGAGCAGTTCATTAAGTGCTGTGCTGCTAAAGGCGCTCTCAGGCTGAGAGAGGCCAACTTGTGGAAAGAGCACGCTTATGGACACTCTGGGATCCTAAGGTCATTTACGAGGCCAGGTACGGAACATCAATTAGATTCCTGCACGGACTATCTAATTCCATACCTGGATTTTGATTCGCGCGCACTTACCTCCTTTCCCTCAAGGGAAGAATGGGGACTTACAAGTGTGATAAGAGACGCCTCCATCACCATCTTCACAGATGGTTCTAAGATGGAGGAAGGTACAGGAGCTGGTCTCCACTCAGATGCACTAGGGGCTCAACGGTCTTTCAGACTCCCGGACCTCTGTAGCATCTTTCAGGCGGAGATTTATGCAATCTGGAAAGCTGCTGAATTAATCCGCGACAGCGGATTATCACCCACGGATATCACAATCTGTGTGGATAGTCAGGCAGCCCTTAAAGCGCTGGAATCAGCGACTGTGAAATCAAAGGTAGTGCAGAGTTGTCGCAGTGCACTTCGCGGCATCGGACATCACCGAGTCACTCTCTGCTGGGTTCCAGGCCACTCTGGAGTGGCAGGAAACGAGGCAGCGGATGAGATGGCAAGAAAGGGGGTCGCCCTGCCTCTCACCGAAGTGGATAACTCTGTGCTCCTTCCGATATCTGCCCTGTATTTGCGTATTGACAGGTTGAGCAAAACTTACATCGAGTCCTCATGGCGGAGCAGAACTGATTGCAGTACCTGCCGGGCAATATGGCCTTCCCTTTCCGTGAGGAAAACGCGATATGTACTGTCCCTGAGTCGAACCTCTATTAGGCAGCTTGTTGGAGTCATCACTGGACACTGCGCCATTGGATCTATGCTGGTCAAATGGTGCCTCTCGTCCAGTGATGTCTGCAGAAGCTGTGGAGATGAGGAAGAAGTGGAAACGATCCAACACTACCTGTGCCACTGCCCGGCTCTGCAGGAACGCCGACTCCGTACCTTGGGGTCAAGGTTCCTGGTAGACTTGGCCTGCGCAGCAGTAGTTGAAATATCGGATCTACTCTCCTTCATCAAGAGGTCGAACTGGTTTGCCCCGAACTGAGAGCCACTGGTTAGCTCCGGAATCTTCCATGAAGGGATTCACAATGGGCCATTTTGGCCTCCGAGTGGAAGTGCTGCCCTTGGGACGCACACACCCTTCCCTACCTAACCTAACCTTTGCACCAATCGACACGAGCCTTTTTTGAGCGATTTCCAAATTATTCTGGATCCAACGAGAAAAAAATCTTTCTGACAGCTAAATGTTCATGCAATATCAGCTCCACCGTTGAGTGATTCTGCGACTTTTAGTAGGCAGCCCTTGCTTTCAAGTTTCCAGAGAATCTGAGTCTCTTTTAGTCGATCCGTCTCTTTTGTAAAGCAAAGCATATCAGGCACCTCAAGTTCCATCCGCCATGGAGTAATTTTCAAAATTAAGGCAATTACTATGGACCCATCAGGGTCTCCGAGAGGATGTTCATGTCACGCATATCCTTTTTGCAACCTAACCTAACCTATCCTATTTACCTCCAACCGAAGAAAATCGAAAAATCAGTGAAAATCTACCCTCAAATCGTCTAGTAAGTTAATTTGAAATCAGCTTTCAGGATTCTAATCTCATTTGGTTAGTTCTCTCTAATTTATGAAGCGTTGGGCAATAGAAAATATTTTCTGTTACATACTTTTAGGCCATTTTACTTATTTTCAGGTCAAATTGTATTAGTTCAAATTTTAAACACAAATTATTTGACTCCGAATTTCAGAGGCCAAATTGTATTCATTCAAATTTCAAAGACTAATTGACCACCCAATATTTTTAAAATCATTTTACTGTATTTTAATAAATTCATTTATATTTGATTTGATTTTCATATCACTGGTTACCAGCAAATCTTTTTCGTTACATACTCTTAGGCGAGTTCATTTGCGCTTGACGTCATTTGGGTCAAGTGTTTCATTTCATTCAAATCATCTCATAACCCAATGGTTTTCATATAATTTTATTTTCAGTATTTTAATTTTTTCATTCAAGTTTTGCATTTTAGTTATTTCTAAATTTTATTTGATTCTCATTCGCACTAAATATCAAATAACGACAATTTCCTTGTTAAACTCGCATAAAATTTCTGATTTAATGCTCTTTTTCATCTTTTCTCTTTGCAGATTTCTACGCAATTCAACAAAACGCTCTGCGTAAGTTTATTTAACAAATTTATAATTATTTTCCTATGGCCACAATCACAAATAGCAAACCACAAGACAGGATTGTTAAATGCTCACAGCCGCATGCAGACAGTCACACCGTGGCGCTAGTCAGAAAAAGCAAGAGATACATTTTTTTTTCATAAAGTAAACGATTTCAATGCCACAATTTTGCGTTTATCTTCTGTGCTTTAAGATTTTTTTTTCGATTTTTATTTTCTTTCAAATTTTCTGCTGTTGTCTTATGTGCACATTTTCGTTGGCCAAAAAATTGTGCGGGTCTCGCTGCGTCCATGTTTGTTTGTGTGCAAGTGTGTCTGAGGTTCTTTGCCTTTGCGGCAGATGTTCTAATTGCTCATAAAAAGTTGACGCTGAATATTGGCGACAAAATTTTATGAAGAAAAAACCAAAATGGCAGAAAGAGCGGGAAAATTAAATGTCGAACCAAATGTTTGAATTTCAATTGAAATTTTTTTCAATTTGTTTTTGCGTTACGTTGCGACATAAACAGAGAAGTTTCGGGCCACTGACTTTGGTCTGACACGCTGAATTATGCGAGATTTTTATTTAACAAAAAATTTGGCGTTTTGTCAACTTAAGCTGAACCAAAAACTGTTGTAGAAAATTTTGAATATAAAAAATTACTGAATAAATGTTGCGCTGAGTCATGAACTGTATTCGACTTGGGTATGTTTGGGAAATTTATTTTTATATTTTATTTTGCTGTCTTTTTTTTGTATTTTTATGTTTTTGTTTTCCATTGCATCTAAGCAGAAAGTATGACAGATTGTTGAGTTATTGTACACCAACCCCACTGTGGGCAACATGTCGTTCACATGTGTTGGCCAAATGTTGCCTACAGCTGGCTGCCACTGTGGCATTACAACTCGAAAATTTAGCTACAAATTTGTGGTATGAAAATTGTTGCAATAAAGCGACGAGTGACTGGAAAGTGACAGCATGTGTTTGAGAAGCAGCAACAACAACAATGCCACAACAATTAATAATCGAAAACAAAATTCACTCTATGCAAACTCTTTGGGTCAATATTGGCGATAAGACATCGACATGTTTACATCTAAATAAGTAAATTTGTATACAATAAGTATCACTGATATAAGTCAGGAATTCAATAAAATAGTTGTGAAAAGTGTTGTTGACATAAATTGCCTGCATTTTGAAACTTTAACACTTTATTTATGATATATCTTTGCTTCTTGTTTCTTGCTTCTTATCATAAATAAACCATGACAAATACATTTTATTTGCCATTTAGACATAAATTGTATGAATATTTTTCTTTATGCACATTGAGGCTTTAAACAGCTGTGAATTGTCAATAAATGTCAATAAACTGATCAGCATGCAAACCAGTATGAATAACAACCCAGCTAAAAATTCATTCAGTGTTCAATTGTTGCCAACAATACATTTTGTTTATCAACTAATTTTAGTTTGTTTGTTTGTGTTATTATTAATGTTTTCTATAAACTATAGTTATAGGTAAAGCTAAAATTTGTTCAATTCTAAAGTTGAGTTTTTTTTTCTCGGTGTTGAAATATTGTCAAGAATATCAACTGTCAAGCCAGATTTTTGAATTGAAGGAAGTGAAGTTTTCATAAACACAGATTCGCCAGTATACTGAACACTTATTGCCTCAAACCAATCTTTGTTTGGCGGATCCTCCTTCCTACACTCCGCTCTCTTCTTCTTTAGTTAACGAGAAACCCTTTGAAACATGAATTTATGGCTTGAGAGAACCATTTTCATTAGTTAATCAATCAATGGTTTTCCATTGATCCGGTTGAGATAAGTTTGTGAACACTTCAATCAAGAAAAAACTGATTTTGTGAAACCAAAACTCTGTGATCCAGAAATCTGCATTACGACAAACTTACCAGTACTCAGTTTTGTAAAAAATTTAAAATATACAATTCATATTTTCTATCTGCAATTTGGCACCAGTCAGACATTTATGAACTAAAGTATTGCATATTGAATGCACTGGAGTGTACTTCCATTTTTTTAACATCCTTCTGGTTTCTTCAGAAACCTCAGTAGTTCTTGAAGTCTGAAGAAGCTTCAATGATCTCTTTTAGATTAAATAAATCTAGCTTATTATCGCTATATCAATCAGTGTGCTTCAATCATAGAAAGTGGAGAATTTCAAGCAGATAGTTGTCTGTTCAGGGATAAAAAGAACCGAAAAAAGGACTCAATACTCATAACTCTGGGCCAGATCAATCAGCTTTAATGTCTAATATGACAACTAGTGTGCTTAAAATATAGAAAGAGGACTTCAAAAAGATAGTTGCCTGTTGTTCCTCCTGTCCAAGAACAATTGGAACTGAAGCTAATATCAGAGGACTTGGTACCCACATGATCAACCTGGGAACCCATCTTCGCCACAGAATTCGAGGTCTCAGGACTCACAATTTAGGATCAACAAATTCCACATCAGATCCTTTCTTAACTGAAGTATCATAGGTCTTATGACTTACAGCTCCTAAAAGTCTCATTATATTTTTTGTTATTGTTTTGCCTGATTATCTCAAAAGTGGTTAATGGTTACTTTCCTATTTCTATGTAAAGGTCTGAAAAGCAGCCTCACCTCACCTCACCTCAAAAGCGAGCCACTTCTTCTTAGCCTTGTAAGTTTTTTCCTACTTCTGTATACAAAAGTTGAAATGCAGTTAGTGGTTAACGTAAAAGTGGTTAGTAGTTAACTCAAAAGCAATAAGTGGCAACTTTCCTATTTTGTATATAAAAAACTACAAACGCAGTTAGTGGTTAACGCAGAAATGGTTAGTGGCTATCTTTAAACCAGTTACTGGTTAGTTCCAAAACAATTAGGTTTTTCGAGTAGTGGTTACTTTTCATTTTTATATGAAAAACTTTAGAAGCAGTTAATGATAAACTCAAAAGTGTTTTAGTGGTTTACTCAAAAGCGGTTAGTGATTACCTCAAAAGCGATAAGTGGTTACTTTCATACATATTTCTGTATAAAAAATCAGAAAACAGTTAGTGGTTACATTTATATTTCTGTTTTAAGTTAATGATAAACTCAAAAGCAGTTATTGGTTACATTCCTATTTCTATTTAAAAAAATCAAAAGCAGTTAGTGATTATCACAAAGGCAGGCAGTGGTTCCCTTGAGTAGTTACTGTTGACTTAGTTCAAAAACAATAGTCTGAAAACATTGAGTTATTTTTATTTTCTTAATTTTTTTACGAATATTTTTTTATTTCTATAGTGATCTATGTGTGGTTAGCAATAATTTGAAGAGCAGTTTAAGGTGGGCTTAAAAGCCATTAGTGATTCGCTGCAAAGAAGTAAGTCGTTACCTCAAAAGCGGTCAGTTTCTTATTGAGATTGAGTGCATTTAGCATCGCTATTCCTAGATCTCAAATTCATACTTAGGTGATTAATATGAAAGCATTAAATAATTCTCATTATCTGTATTTATTACACATACTTTCCTTCTGTTCTGTTCACTAAATTTAAAACTGCGGTTAGTGGTTATCTGAGAAATGGTTAGCACAAAAGTAGTTAGTGGTTACCTCAGAAGTGGTTAGTAGTAGTCAGCTCAGAACAGTTGGTGGTTAGCCCAACAGTGCTAAGTGGTTACCTCAAAAGTGATTAACTTTTTGGCGAGAGCCGTGGCTGTGGTATTCCTACACTTAGATCTCCAATTCATACATAGATCATTGATCCGAAAACACAATAATTGTTAAAATTTTCTTTCTAAACTTATTTGCCTAAGTCTATGTACAAAACTTCTGATACTCATAGATCTCATACACATTTCATAGATAAGTTATCTGAAAATACTGAGTACATACATATATCTTGCTATCTGTATTTATTTCCTATTTTTATGGTCAAAACACAATGCTACGTTTTAAAATTATTGTAAAAATTGTACGAATTTCTGAAATAATAATGTTCACAATTTCATAAACGAATACTAAAATTTTTCTTGAACAAAAACCTCCAAAATTTTACTAAAATTACTCACAGTATGATCAACAACAAATGAACAGTTGGCAACCCGTCTGGAGGCGATCGCGCTTTGATGAAACAATTGTTTATAACAAATTTCAAGTGGCGAACGTATGAGGGAAAAATTTAAATAATTCTCTTGATTTCATACAATTTGATTTATGAATGTGCGCGATATGAGTGGCGAATGAATGTCCGTGCGAGTGTGTGTGCACACACACACTGAGTGAGCTTCAATTGATGGCAGACAGCATTTGACTCTTTCGCGCAAACGACAATTTCATGGCCTGGCAACAGCAATCACAATCATAACAAGAACAACAACAACAATATAAAAAAAATATAACAATAAAACCATATCAACAACAACAACAATGCAAATGCAAAAGTATGAGTACTTGAATGCGTATTGAGGCGGAAAAAGGGCGCAACGAAAATGCAAAATGAAAAGAAAAGGAAGCCGCAAGCAAAGAGAAGCAGCATAAAAGGAAAACTGCAGCAGCGGCAGCGCTGACGACGGCAACGGCGACGACGACGGCGACGACGCGACAATCGACAAAATTTGCGGTTGCACTGTGGGCAGCGCTGACGACGATGCTGACGGCAGCGACGGCGCCGAATTCAAATGCGCGCAAGACGCGCACTGCGTGTGTGCGGCGCTCGTCGCGGTCGTGGCCGATAAGCGGCCAACGAAGCGTCGACCAAATGCAGCAAACGAATGAAAAACGAATGTGCGGCTGGCGCACGAACGACGAGCGAGCATACGAAAATGTGTGGTGTGCAGGCGCTGCCAAGGTCACGTTTCCACGCGGAAAGTTTTCATGCTTGGGAGAAGAATGCTTCATAGAGGAGAGAAAGGGGGAAGGAATGGTTGGAAGTTTTTTGTAATTTGTTGCTTTTCTTTTCACAGCAGTTTTGACGGTGTTATGGTTTCTTATCATAAAGTTCTTACTAAATATTATTAAATTATTTTTGTTTTAGTAATTTTTGTAGTTACTTTTGTTTAGTTTTATTTCTAAGCAAACAGAGAATAAAATTATGTACATATGAAATACTTTCGTATGCAAATGTTTTCAGAAAATGAAAAATTTCGTTACTTTTAATTTATTACTTTTTATTCATACGACTTTTACTTCCTAAATGCTCCTTTTGTAAGAACGCCTTTTGAAAAATTCATTCAATAACAACAATTTCAAAATGTCCGAAAAAATAAACCGAACACAACAGAATTGCCACGTACGTGAAAGTGGATCTTTCATTGAACGTAAACTTGCCGTGTGGAATTGTGACACTGCAAAGCCGTCCGCGTCGCTGTTGTGTACACGAAGCAGACGGATACGATTCCTCGGCTGCTGCTGTGTAGTTCTTGTTGTTGTTGCTATCGTTGTAGTAGTTTTTGAATGACAAAAATACGATTTTTTTTGCCTTTCGACAATGGCGACAACAGTCGCTTGCGTGCAGCGGTGCCGTAAGGAAGAGCGCGAAAGTTGATGATGTGTTGTGTGGTTGCGCTGGTGCGGTGTCAGGCGTGCGGGAAAATGTCTTCGAAATGTGGTTGTGATGAAAGCAACGAGCAACAATTCAATACGCGAACAATTTACGTACACAAGGCGCCGGAAAATGCAGTCAAATTGAACAAAAAAACTTGCAAAACCAAATGTGAAATTCGTCGATAGTGCGTTGTGCGAAAAGTGAACTCGACGTAGTGACTGACACACAAAGGAAAACGCCCCAGTGCGATGCAACAGCAATTGTTGGGGTGTGCGGCGCGTGCAAATGTGGAGCGAAATTCGCGCTTATGTCGTGCCACATGCAATGACGCGGCGGGCAACAGTCGCAAAACGCCCCATGCAAGTAACTGTAATTAAAAATTCCATAAACACACACACACAGCCGGTGCGGTCGAGGTCAGCGAGGGGGAGGACAGCAGCAGTAGCAGCAGCGATCCCGACGGTGTCTGGATGCGGCTGTAAGACACTTTTAATTGCCTTCAATCGAATTTAATTGAAAGGCGCACACATACGTCGCATTCCAAACTCCGTTTTGCTCACAATAGAACGCACTCTACTGCTCGCTGTACTCTCCCCCCCTCCCACAGTACAGCACAGCACAACAAGAACAACCACTGCAACGGGAGCAACAAATGAAATCGAAATAACGGTTGCGGGCGAGGCTGTTATGTGGTTGCCGCTCATTCCTCACAATGTCGCCACTGTTGATGTTGATGTTGATGTTGTTGTTGTTGCTGCTGCTATGCCAAAGTCCAAATTGCGTTTGAGATCGATGCCAACGAACAACATATGCCACGAAATTTCTGCGCCGAGTGCCTTCATTTGATTTCGCTTGTTTGTCGCGCCGTAAAGGGGCAATGGCGCTGTATCGTTGTCGATGTTTGCGGCACACAATTGACTTTGTGGCGTTCACTTAATTTGTTTGTGGCGGATTTGCGTTGCGCGCGTGCAGCATAAATTAAAATGAATCGAAAACAAATTATTGCGCCTCAACACGACTAACTATTTGACTACGATTCCATATGTGTCGAAACAGTTTTTAGGTGCATGGAATTTCATACTTTCAAAAAAAGAGTAAATAGAAAAGAATACAATGTATAATTATTAGCACTGAAAGCTTTGAAACTGGACTAAGTAACTGTAACTAGGCGAATGTGGGCCAAAGTCAAAGTGGGAGAGAGACAGAAATTATGAGAAAAGGGTGAGTAAAGTTCAGCTTCGAAGCCGCGTGTTGCTTCAACATTGAAATCACATTTCTTTTTATATTTATTGGGTCATTCCATAAGAAATTCGAATTCGTTTTAAAGGAAGGACTCTTATATCGGTCGAGGAGGGGGCAAGGAGAGTACCCTATACACTCCCTTTGAAAGATAAACTGTCTGAAATGTATAGTTTTTTAATGAATTTTTAAATTTTACCTTCGAGAAAAATTGTTGTCACCAGCCGACTCGGGGAAAAAGGAAGGGAGTGAGACAGTAACCCTCTTTAGATTTAGTGAATTCTGTGGTCAAAAGCAATAACCGCCTAAGTCGAAAAATGCTGTTTCGAGTAATCTCGTTTTAAAGTTTTAGCGCGTAGAGTGTTCGTTATGGGAATGCGAATAGGTTTTTATTAATAACTTTTTTTATTTTTAAGTTACAAACTCCTCGATTTTACACAAACGTAGAGCACAGTCAAGGGAACGTGGTGGCATCCATAACTCAATTTCTTCTTAAGTCGACTTAAGCGATTATTGTTTTTGACCACAGAATTATTTACAGTATTTCTGTGTTCAAACTCCTTCAATCTCATAAAAAAATAACCCTCATAGGAGCAACTAGGGCCGGAGAATCAGTAAAGTGTTCACAGTATTTCTGCATTATAATTCTTTTAATGGGGTTTCGACAATACATTTTGAGTTTTGCTTTGTAGAAACCCAAAAGCTGACAATCTCACAACTCCCGTCGTATGGGAGGCGCCCTCTGGCGGTGAACTTTTGAACCTTAATTAATTTTGTATTTTTTGTACTCACGAATCTTTGAATAAATCATTTAAATCGAATCAGTAGTTTCCGAGCTACGATGTTTCCCCGTTTCCTTCCTACATTTACAAGTGAGGAGCCAATGGCATAGAAAATGGCCAATTTTGTATGGCAGCCCCCTTAAGACTTGGAGATAACGGTTAAGTGTGTTTGGAAGAAACATTCGGAAGGGAAAATAAATGGGTGTCGGTCATACATTTGACACGTCTGGGAGCAGTGAGAGCGTATTGTGTAAAAACGATCATTTTGTATGGGAGCCCCATTAAGGGTTAAAGATAGGGTATAAATGTGTTTGAAAGAAATGTTCAGTAGAGAAAACTAGTGGGGGTCAGTCATAGATTTGACCCCTCTAAGAACAACTTCTGACCAGCTGTGGAGCAATTTGTCGAATTTCCCAGCTTTTTTTGTGAACTTTGACCTCGATGCGACGTCACTTAGCCCCACTCTAGCGCCAAAATTGTATGGCTCATGCACTTTTTCACCAAACCGCACAAAATGAGAGGTTGCGCAACATCGAAATCGAAAAATCTTGCACTGAATCTTGGATTAAAACTGCTGAGTACCAAGTGAAACTAAGTTTTGGCTAATCGCTCAAATTTTCCAAGTTTAGAGTTAAATTTATGTTTTATGTCTCGGCTTGAGACTAATTGACCTTTTTAACTGTTTACACTTGAAAACTGTTAGAGGTGAAAAGTTCAAAACTGAGCTATTTGATTCCGCATTAGTTGACAGAACTGAACTTGCAACGGTTCCTGCATATTTGTGTTTCTTCTAACATATTTAGGCTGTAAAAAATGTTCTCAGTAAGATTCTATATACAAAAATATTCCATCGAAATGTACATAAAAGCGGAGATTGTATTGTTAAATTCTTACACAAGTGACCTTCGAACATTTAACTTCTTTTGCAACTGTATCACAAAATGTTTGCGATGTAAGATGGAAGAGAGAGGTTGCGCACAACACACCATTGTCAGTGACACACGCAAGGTATGTCCCCCTCCCCAAAATATGTGTTTGTTACGAAAATTGTGGGTAGCAAATATGTTTTACGGAATATACAGACTCTACGCCCTCAACATTGTCCATTGTGATAAATAGTCCGCAATGTAAGTCGAGTCGACTAAAACTGTTATTTCATGTCTAAACACTTAAGCCCAGAAAAGAGATCTCATTTTTCATTATAATAATGTGTGAGACTTTTCACAAACTGCGTAGATTTCAATGGGCAAATTATGACGCATTCACTTTACTTTTCTCTCTTGATTTGGTACCAAATTTTCAAAATTTTTGAAGCCATCTATATTGAATACGGTTCAAGTCAGCAGCAGAAGTTCGAAATCATTTAATCCAGTGATTCAATCATAACTGAATCAGTTCTATTGCAATGGAATTTAAAATTTCTCACATGATGGAAATAAGTTCAGAATCATAATGAAATGATGGGATGCCTCGTTTTCATTGCATTGAAATCTACTAGACGAAAATAGGAAATGCAGTTCTTATAGGTTTAATTTGATTTGGGAATCCAGAGGTTTAAGATACGAAAAGCCTCTCGAAGGCTGAGCTTATAGATAAATTGTGAGTTCACGAAGGAAGGGCACAATAGATCTTATAGGCCGCGGTGTTTATCCCCATCAGTTTCATATAAACCTGTCTTTTTGGTCTTAAAAGATTTGGAGAGTGCAAAATCATACTTTTCTTCCAGATTACGAACATTATTTTTAATGTGATATCATCAATAAATCAATCATTCAGACATGTCTTTGTTTTTAAATCAAAGTTAGGACTTCAAACATTAAATTAAAAAACAGTAAAGCAAATTTGCCCTTATGACGATGGTCCGTAAGAAGGTAGTCAGGATTAGATACGTGTTTCAGTTTTAAAATTAATATCCCCGATGACCATTCCATGAGTTAAATAACCAAATACCATACATTTCTCATATAAAATCATTGCAGTTTCTCATCTCTCAATTATTCAAGTTAATCTAAGAATATTTTTGTTTCATGCAGTGTATTCATTTTCTATTCTGCCTTACACAGACATTTTCTTATTCCAGTTTACGAATTTCATTTCCATAATCCCTCCTTTGTTTCTCTCCACACGCTGTTAAGCGACTCTTTGTTCCAAGTAACGTTTTTAAAAACAAATTCCTTTTATGTTACAAACAAAACTATTAAGCATCCGTTTACAAATATATGAATGATGACGACTACATTCCACTGAAATGCCACATGGCCAGTGTTGAGTGCTGAGTGCAGTGTCAGCGCTATCAGTATTGCGGCCCGCACTGTAACCACACTCACTGCCGCCTCTTATCTCTCGCTCCTTCGTTTACTTGACGCCCTATGCGCTCTGATAACACCGAAAGAAACGGTTAAACTTAACCTTTGAAACGGGTGCGCGTTCGTGTTATTTACACAAAAATTTTGTGGTCGTTGAATTTTCGTTGCTTATCATTTGTTAGCTTAGGGTTTGGTTGGCGGCGGTGCCAGTGTCAACAAATAAATGGAAACAAATTTTGAGAAATTTTATAGTAAGTATTCAAGTGGTTGCCTCAAAATTTGGTAAAATAAATATTTTTGTAATTTTAATTTGTATTATTATTTTTTATAAGCATTCGGAATGTAAAGACAATTTTCCACCTCTGTCATTGCCGTTTGTAAAAATTCAATTAGATTTAGGGCGAAACTTGTGGGTCGCTTCGTTGTTACTTACACATGTTAATGCTTCGCATATGACATTCATACATATGTATGTATGCAGTGGCGCTCAAATAGAGGTGGGGGTGTTGGGGGTTGTGCAATCGAGAAATCGAGCTCAAAAGTTGTACCCTCAAAAATGTAATCATGTGTTCGCCACTGTATGTATGTGTGTGTGTTTCCACACATATAGATGTTATGTATGTAATCCACATAATGCCTACGACATCATTTTTTAATTAGTTGATATATTTGTGTTGTGTGTAAAAACACATTGCAGTCAGCAGCAAACTTTGAAGCTTCCAAAATCGCAACTTTTTGACATTTTCTAACACAAGTTTTTTTTCAAGTTTTATTCAATTTTATACAACAACCACTGTTTCACTCACGTACAGCTCTGAGATGCCTTGACCTTTGCCCTAAACCTTTGCCCATTAGTGCAAACATTTCGAAAAGTTTCACGCATCTACGTGACGCACTTTAAATATTTTAAATGCTACGCAACAAATTCTTGTCTTCATTTTAAATTCACATGGTCGAATTTTCATTCCCATGCGCATTCGAGTTTCCATAAAATGTACCATACAAAACCACCAACAACAACATCAGCAACAAAACCATTTAAAACAAGTATAACGAAATTTTTCGCAAACACATTGTAGACTCGAGTTTTTTGTTGTTGTTTGGTGTCTCTTTTCACGTTTTTGCTGTGCAACAAAACACATGTTGGACGATACACTCCCTCCCCTATTTTTCGCTGTCGTTGTTGTTGTTGTTGTTTTTGTGTTTTATGTTTGACAAAGTGTACGTGTGAAATATGAACAACATGCCGCATGCCCATAAAGTCGTTTTACTATATCTTGTTCATTGTGGCGTATTTTCCATTTTCCCTATTCGCATATTTATCATGTAACACTGTCGATTTTCGCCACACACACACACACATGTACACATTTATTTTCATATATTCAAAATGTTTGGCCAGGGCGGCGTATTGGACTTGGAACGGGAAGTTGCCAGTCTCTGTGGAAATTTAAGAACTCACTGAGCAAAGTGTGCACAACTAATGCTTTGAAAACGTGCGAAATTTCTTGCATATGGGTGTGAAAGTGTACACTGTAAAAAATTTAGAGATGTGGACTCTTGTGTTATGGTTAAAATTGCAAGTCTATGCACAGTGATTCGTTTCATAGACAAAAATTCAAAAAATTTATAGTCTCAGAATTTAACGATTTTGATGTATGTATAACTAAGAAAACCCCAAAAAATCGTTGGAAAAATTTAATAAGTTAAAATAAAAATAAAAGCGGCTCAAAGTCGAAACTTAGGTCACAAAAAATTTAAACTCGTGTTTTCTGTTTTTAGTGCATTGAGTTGAAAAAAATTTAAAAATTTTTGATTAGAAGTTACTAATACTTTAAATAGGAGAATTAGAAAAATAAGAAGAAAAAGAAGAATAATTGACGTGGACATTTTCGCTTTTAACATTTTTTCAAAATTTGCAAAGTTAAGGCTACTCCACATTTATTTTAATAAAATATTTTTTAAACTGAAAAAAAAACTGAAAATTGGCAAAACTTCAAGGAAAATATCTAAAAATTATGTAAAAGTTTGCTCCTGATTTTTTAATTTTAAGAAGCATTCTTTCTTTAACGAATAATGTAAGTACATCCTTCGAACTCATATTTCGAACTCAGAAAATAATTCAATTTGAAAAGTGGTCTAAACACCTGTTTTTCGAAAAAATGTGTTTTTTTCATCCCTAAAAGTATGCAATCAGCATGAAAAATTAATGAAATGTACAAATGCAAAACGTACATCCTCCGATATCTTCCAGTTCAGAAAAGAATTCAATGGTAAAAGTGGTCTAAACACCTATTTTCAAAAAATTTAGTTTTTCATCCCTAAAAGTATGCAATCTGTATAAAAAATTAAAAAAACTGCACAAATGCAAAACATACATCAATTGTTATCGTTTTTAAAGCAAAACTAAAGGGTTCTAATACCACTTCTGTTACTCTTTGCAATTATCAATGTTGACATAAGTGAATGTAAAATCTGAAAAATCTAGCCAACACAATAAAAAATTACAAAAATTGCAAATTTAAGTCTCAGGCATTGCTAAACTACAAAAGTTTAAGAAAAAAAAATGTAGTTTTCAATTCAGCAGACCATGATTTCCAAATTTTATTAAGAACAAACCACTCTTTCTATATTTGTCCTGCGGTTGTATGGAATCGAATCACTGTGCTATGGTTTGAAAGTTGCTGGAGTGGTTTGCCCAATGAGAAAAATGCGTGTATAGTTACAAAACGTGTGTGAAATAACCCAACGCGAGTCAAACTTGTGAAAACAATTTCAATTCATTTAATTTAAAAATATATTCAAAATTTGATTCCAATGAGAACCATTCGAAACGATTAGAAACTTCGAGATATTCGAAGAGATTTGTTTTAGTTAGGTATTTCGGATAATATTTGTTTGAAATGAGTTTTAACCCTTTCGGGACGGAGTTTAATTTTGAAATCCATAATACTCTCAGTAGAAATATTCTCATGCCATGAATATTGGGGTTAGAAAATTATGTTGGATGCTCACAAATTCGTAAATCATCCGTTCATGCGGGAACACCGAAATCGAAAAAATATTTTCCGTGGATCATAATATTTTAATAATTGCTGGGACGTATTTTCCCAGTAGTCCCGAAAGGGTTAAACATTTAATATGTGAACGACTGTATTTCTTTCTTGATCGATTTGTCAATGTAAGAAAATCCCTGTTGAGCTTTTCTACATGTGTTCGCAAAAACCTGGTCTTTGGTAACCAACAGTTCACAGATTCATCCTCGCTCTTTCTCTCTCTCTCTCTCTCTCTCTTTCTCTCTCTCTCTCTCTTTCAATTTAAACACCACTGACAATTTCGGTCAATGTTTTCTTCAGGTGTAGCGGCAACGCTTGCTTGGCGCCTTTAATCCTGCCACATGTATTTTGTACATTGCAAAGCTCAAAAGTACAACGACAACAAGCCGCACAGCAGTAAAAACAAGCGCGTCAGCAACAGCAACAACAACAAAAACGACAACGGCAACCCAACTGCCGACTGACTGACTTACTACAACAACCATAATATGTAGTTAATTTATTTCAATTAAGGGATTTCCCTGTTGAATGTGTGTGTGCTGCTCGGTTGCCTTGCCCCATCCCCCTTCCAATGTGCCCCACAACAACAACAACAATGCTAGCGGCTGTTGTTGCGCGCTGACGTTGTTGGCTTCTGGCTTTCGGTGTCACTTGGGAATCGGGACGCAGTTGCTAAACGGCAACGTCATCGCCGCCGTTGCTGCCGCCGCTGGCGACAAATTTTCAGACTGAACTGGCTCGGTCGCACGGTTTCGCCGTGTTTCGTGCTCGTGTTCCTCCTGTGTGCGGTTTGTTTAAGCTTTTTTGGCGCTTTTAATCCTTTTGCGGATTTCGTTGGCTTTTTTCGCCGTCATTTCCGAATGATGTATTTGTTGTGTTGGTGTTAGGGGGCAGGAGGGAGGAAAATTTATGGTAACATTTGCACACTTTTCAAATAGCAAAGCTAGCGTTTTGTTGCAGTTGAAAGCGAGCGCAAATTTTGAATCCCCAAGCGATGAAAGAATAGGTTAATGGAAATGTAATTGAGCTCAGAGAGAGAGAGCTGTATAGATTTTGAAGTTTTCAAGTTATGGTTTCAGTGATTTGTATTTGTGAGTTTTTGCTATTTTCTTATTATTACTTTTTAAGTGTTTTAAGGAATTTGAAAACCAAAAGAATTATTAAAAAAAAACATTTACAAATTGAAGTACAAAATCAAACTTTAACCCTTTCGCTACAGGTTTTTACTGGGGAAAGTTACAATTTTTAACTTTACGTTTTAGTCTTGTTTGTGGTTATATTAGCAACATTCCATGAGAAATTTTAAATTTTTATGCTCGGACCCTGTATTGTAGAGGGTTTTTAAATGAGAGCAACCACATCGTTGTGGCTGTAATAATTTCTTAAACATAAAACTTTTTACGAATAACGAAAATTTGAATATTTCTTCTTCAGCAAAAATTAAACAAAAAAAGGTATCTAAATTGAAAGAAAACGTAAAATTAAAAAAGTTCTTTAATTTTTTCTGCTTCTTCTTCCTTTACTATATCTAGATGTACCATTAAAAAACGTGTATACCTCTCTTCCTTAAACTTAAATATTTAGTTTGTTAATTTCGTATTTTTCCTAAAACTTCAAACTATTTTAAGGACCAACAAGAAAATGTATTCTTGGAACCATAGAGGATGCAGACGGCCACAAAATGGCAACAAAAAAATGTTATTTTTTCTGAAAAATGTTATGTTTTTTTCCTCTTTATTTTTACTAAGTAAAGATATAACATCAAAAAGCCTATTATATACTTTTCTTGTTTAAACTTAAGTATTCAGTTCATTAATTTTGTATTATTCCTAAAACTTTAAACTGTTCTAAGGACTAACAAATTTATTCTTGAAAAAATTTATACGAACTGAATTAAAAATCAAACTTTAAATTTCTGTTATTTTTTCTTAAAAATATTTCTTCAAAATTTCGTTGTTATTTTTTCTTCTTTTTTTTTACTAAGTAAAGACATAACATTAAAAAAGCCTACATACTTTTCTTCTGTAAACTTAAATATTTAATTTATTAATTTTGTATTATTCCTAAAATTTTAAACTATTCTAAGGATCTACAAAAAAAAATATTTTAAATAAATTATTAATTAAACCATAGAGGCTTCAGACTTCCACAAAGTAGCATTTTACCATATGGCCACAAAATAGCAAAAGGGTTAAAGAATATTGAATTCATCCGACAATGTAGTGCAAAAAACAATATATCCAATGTTAGCATGTAATGTGGTAACCCTAAACCGCGCACACTCACTCGGCCATAGACATCTCACATGATGTGTGCATCACAACTCGTATAAACAAACAATCAGAAATACGCAGCGTAAATATTTTGTGCGTTATTAATTAAAACAATCAGCGTTCTATTGGCTTTTTGTATATGAATACATATATATTTGTATGTGTGTTAGTGTGTGTATGGCTGCGCTCAGCTACGATGACACACCAACGCACACATTAACCCACAACAGTGTGGCGAAAAGTATTCAAACAATTTATGAGTAAACCAGAGATGGCAATAACAACAACCACAGCACTATTAATAAATAAGAATAGCAACAACAACAACAACAACGATAGCAGCAATAACTCGCAACAAATGTGGCCACACACCAGCAACGCGCGCAAGCAGCCAATGCGGATGTGCGCATTGAAGGCTTCGGCAATAGTTTCGCATAGTAAGTGGCAAGAAGAGAGCTAAAACAACAACAACAAAGTAGACAGCAATAAAGTTAAAGCCCTCATATTTAGTGCCGCACAGTAATTTCCATATGGAAATGGCACAAAGCGGAATTAAAAGTATAGCACACAAAATATAAAAATATCAAACATTCTGACAGGGCACAACAGCAATGGTGGAGGAAGGTCCAACGGAGGTGGGGGGGACATTGCGCGCTGCTAATTGAAATTCTGAAAAGTGCGTTGCGCCACTTTTTGTGTACGTTTAATTGAAAGCATTAAGTGTACAATTTATGTGTGTTGGTGTGTGTGACTGACTGACTGGACTTGACTTGGTGCGCCATGCTCGTCTGGTCGTTTTTTATTGCAACTTTTTTTTTGTTTTGCTTTTTCCAATTTTTTCATTTCTTCCACTTACTTTTGTTGTTGTTATTTTTCATAACGTTTACAAAATGCGGGGCACTCGCAGGAAGTGGACAGTTAAGGCGCGCACACACGCGAGCCGCGCTACCGGCGGATATAGCGGCGCGTCGCATTGAGTGTGTGTGTGTTGCTTGTGTTTAGTTTTCAGTTAGAATTTTGTTTCTTCTTTTTTTCGCGCAGCCAATTTTTGAAAGTGCTGTGCTTATCGGCAACAGTGCCCGCCTTGAACTGTGGCCGCGGCCCACTTTCACACCAGCCAGTCGTCAGTCGCCAGTGAGCGCAACAGTTGGTTTGGTTGGCGGCTATTTACTAAGTTTCGAATGGTCTAATGTTCGCTGTTGGTTTTTTTGTTTTAACGAGGAGGGAAGAATTGAAAGCGTGAGTGTGTGGCGACGACTGGCAGCGTTCCTTCGTTGCCGTTCGCTGTGAATTTGCATGAAATTTGTTATAAAGTTCGTTGCTTTCGTTATGGTTGTTATAGTCGTTTATGCCTTTTACGCTTCCATTTTCATGTGTATTTCCATCTATTTTATTATTTAATAATTTTCAGCAAAGTTGGCGCTACTGTTGCGCCGCTTTTTATTTTTTGTTTGTTTGTTGCCATCCGGCGAAAGAATGGCACTGCTTAATGGACTCGACTTTAGTTGAAAAAATTTTAGTAAGTTTATTGAATATTGAAAGTTGTTTTAGCTGAGCCATGTTAACCATGATTTGAATAGACGAGAGGCGAAAGTAAACAGAACTTTTCAAAAATAATATTAAAAATTTTTTTTTTTACCAAAATAGATTGATTTTATTCAAAGTAGATTCCTTTGGGCTCCAAACAGTGGTTAGCACTGTCTAAAAGTAAGTCGAATAAGCGTTTAAGATCATTGACCATTGCATTTTGTTGTTCAGAATTTTGGGTAAAAGCCTTTTGGGTGGGTTTTACGTCCTTAAATCGCTTTTCTTTCATCGGGAAATGCATTTTTCCGAAAATATGAAAATCGCACGGTGCCAAAGCAGACAAATACGAAGAGTGATGGTCAAATTTTTAGTAAAAAAATTAATATTAAAAACTCAAATGTTGACTTCTGAGGTATTTTTTTGGTCCTCAGTCAACTTGTGCGAATCAAACTGTGGACACACCTTTCGATAGCCCAAATGTTTAGTTAATCCATTTTGAGTTAGATCATTTTCTTGTATTCAAATAAAAACAATATTTGTTTGTAATATTTGTTTCTCATAACAATTATTATGCAACGTTAAAATTAATCGTCGCAAATTATAATAATTTAAAATAAAATAAAATAAAATAAAATAAAATAAAATAAAATAAAATAAAATAAAATAAAATAAAATAAAATAAAATAAAATAAAATAAAATAAAATAAACCAAAATAAAATAAAACATAATAAAATAACCAAAAAAATAAAATAAAACAAAATAACAGAACATAAAATAAAATAAATTAAAAGAATATAAAATAAATGAAAAAAAATAAATAAATTAAAAGTATATAAAATAAAATAAAGAAAATAAAAAAATAATAAACAAATAATAATATTTTTTCTTAAAAAAATTTATAATAAGTCCCGGTTATTTCTACATTACAAACCCTTTTAGACTAAGAAATATGGGTTGATTTCGCCTATTTATCAGTGAAGAAAATAGCTGCTTACTTCTACAATCAGACCAGACCAGATCAGCTTGGGCCTGATTTCTCTCTTTTCTCCTGGCATGTATGTTTCATGTATGTTGGAAGGGTATGTTTCAAGCAATGGAACTCTTGGATTTTAATTAAACGTGATACAGTCCTGGATTTTAATGCGAAACAAAATGACTCCTTTGATACAAGCTTAAGGCTAATCTTTGAAATGAAATATCTAAAAAAATATTATTCAAGTTTCCGACCAATTCGTTTGCTATCTTTACACATACACACGCATATTTCTCCACGCAAATCAGTTTGCTCGAACTCCAGCATATTTAATTTTGCCGCATTCCAATAATGTCCCAACTAATTACATTTCGAGCGAAATTTTCTTATCAGCACAAAAGCTGATTATTTATCATTAATAGCGATTTATCATATAAGTTGCATGGAATTTCAATACGCGCCGCACAGTGGGCCCACATGCGTGAACGACAGATGTTACTCGAGCGCACATTTCCACTTGTCGTCGTGGCCGACTACTCGAGAATATGTCTGGTAATTCGTCACATTATTCATGCAAAGCGCACACAAACTCAAACGTTCGTTCGTTTCCAAATAGAAAACGATTTCCGAGCAGCAAAGATGAGGAAAACACAAAAGAGAAAACAAGTAGCCAAATGCCACAATGTTGTAAGCGTTGTTGTCAAATGGCCACAGAAGATGACACACCATGCAGCACAAACCACTACAACAACAACAACATTAACCAAGCGCCACCAAACCAGCAACAACCAACAAACTCATCAATTAGACGTAAGAACCTGCGAATGAATCAACATCCTCCGTCCTGTCCCATAAGTAAAGCTGCCGCTCGAGTGGCAGCACCGAAGACCCGGACGAAGCAGATGTGGGGTAAGTGGGCGTACGGGCGTTCGCTCTATGCGGAACACGTCTCAGCTGCAACATTGGAGCAACATGAGAATTTGCGAGCGAGCAGCATGATTAATTAGGCTGTTGCGATGGGCCGCCGTCGCCCATCCACCCATTCGCTCAATCAGCGTGACAGCAACAGCCCCTCGCGACCGCCCATAGCAGCCGACTCCGTACGGTTTCGTTGTTGCTGCTTAGCGCGTGCGGCCGATTTTGACAATGCAACGCGGATAAGAAACGTTTCCAAGTGATTGCGCCGCCTGAGTGTATAATTGTTGGCGCAGTTGCCGTGGTGTGCCGCCGCTTGTTGCCCAAATTCGAACAATTAAGTCGGCGCTGCAACAGCGATAACGGCGGCAGCAATATTGGCTACAATCGTTAGCCGGCTGTGGCACACAGCGGGCGGCGTACGAGGGGCGCCGCACTTAAAATGACA
This sequence comes from Melieria omissa, assembly GCA_963971225.1. NCBI lineage: Eukaryota > Metazoa > Arthropoda > Insecta > Diptera > Ulidiidae > Melieria > Melieria omissa. Next base: position 24,033,083 of record OZ020269.1, on the reverse strand, counting down.
GAAATCAATTTGCCCAATTATTGCGAATTGCCCGAGACGACGCCATACAAAGTTTTTGCTGTTTCGTTGTGGTGCCGACTGGTTGGTTGGTTGGCTGATTATTGAAAATCGTCGGTTGGCAACGCTCCTGGGGTTTAAACAGTAAAAATCTACTCAATTTAAGAGATTTGCTTACACGGTTGTTGCACTAAGCTTTCAACAATACTAATTTTTTTAAGAAGTTCGCTTAATACTGGAACGAAAAGGATATTGACTTTGAAGAGGCAACAGTTAACTTACGACTAGAAAAACCCATTGCTGTCATTTTGACGGTTTTTAAATTTTAAATATTTTTATTTTCTTTAGTATTTCTATTAACTTCTGTTTTGGTGAGTTTTATTTTGTTATGAGGGAAAATTTTATCATTTTCAAAAATTTATTTATTATGATAAATTAGCCAAATCCAATTTGCACTTTTGGAGATATCAACGGATATAATGTAGTATGTAGTAGGTATGAAAAAGTTGCGGCCTTTTTAGGCGCATTTGCAAAGTTTCCTTACTGGGGTATTCCAGTCTAGAGGCTCGATTTTGTGTTGATTTTACGGGCGTAGTAAAAAAACAGTAATCATTTTAACCATCCATGTTTTTACCAATTTTTTATTGATACTTGAAATGTAGAAAAATGTATAATAGTTGAAAACAAAATTCTAAATTGAAGTCGGTACAGCCCGGCAAAGTTGGGACTCAACAAAAAGAGGTGTCTCCTGGCTGTGGTGATTCCAAACCCCTTGGTAAATTGAAATATCAAAATAAGGTTAATTCTTATCAAACAAAGATATAGAATTATCTGCAGGTAGCCAAACATTTTTCCATTGACGCTTCTGCTTCAAATAGTTGAAAACCAAACTTCGGTTGAAAACCAACCCGAAGCTGCCAGACTTGCACCCAAGCATCTCATACTGAAGATTAATATGAATCAAACTATGAATCAACTGATTCCTTGCGATTCAATTCTTTATCGAAGCTTCTGTTTCACTTCATACAGTTCAAAACCAAATTTGAGTGTTCACCGATTACCCCCAAGCATCTTAACTGAAGATTAATCTGAATCAAACTATGAATCATCTGGTTCCTTGTGATTCAACTCTTCGACTCCTATTTAAACTCAAAGAGTTGACTACCCAACTTGAGTCTTCGCCGAAGCTTGCAAACTTGCACCGAAGCATCTCATACAAAAGATCGATCTGAATCAAACTACGAATCATCTGATTCCTTGTGATTCCACTCTTCATCGAGGCTCCTGTTTCGCTTCAAATAAATGAAAATCAAACTTGAGTGTTCACCGGAGCTGCCAGACTTGCATCAAAGCTTTTCATACAGAAGATCAATCTGAATCAAACCTTGAATCATCTGATTCTTTGTGATTCCACTCTTCATCGAGGGTCCTATTTCTTTTCAAACAGGTGAAAACCAAACTTGAATGTTTGCTGAAACTGCCAGACTTGCACCGATGTTTCTTATATACGAGATCAATCTGAATCAGACTTTGATTCATCTGATTTCTTGAGACTCAACTTTTTACCAAAGCTCCTGTTGCGCTTCAAATAGTTGAAGACCAAACTTGAGTGTTTGCTGAAGTTGCCAGACTTGTACTCAAGCATCTTATACTGGAAATGAATCTGAAGCAAACTCATGAATCATGAGTCATCTGATTCTTTGTGGTTCCACTTCTCATCGAGGCTCCTGTTTCGCTTGAAATAGTTGAGTCTTCATCGAAGGCCTTTTACTGAAACTTTTAATGAATCAACACCATAAACCTTCCGCCTTGGTCCCTTGAGATTCAACTCTTCATTGATGCTCCTGTTTCGCTTCAAATAGTTGAAAACCAAACTTGAGTCTTCGTCGAAGCCTCCAGACTTGCAGCAAAGCACTGAAGCACATCTTGAAACAAGACTTGTTTCTGTTTGTTTCTAATATTGAAGTTCAATTAAATCAAGTCAAAGTCTTGATCTTATGCCTTCATTCCTTGTGATTCAGCTCTTCATCGGAGCTCCAGTTCTAAACTTGACTATAGTACTCATAGAACTTGCCAGACTTGCACTTTGGCCGCAATGCCAATGTTTTGAAAACAAACCTCGAATCGGCATTCGAATCTGCAGTCCGCTAAGCTCATCTAATTTTTTCAATTGATTCACATAAATTGGCGCATCTAACAACTTTTATTGCGGAAACCCTGACTCTACATTTTCCACATTTCCCTCCTAATTCAGCGCGTTTTTCGCATCTCATAACAACAATTCGAGTTCAAGCGTCTAACGCGCAATGCAACAAATGCCTTCATAAAAGTGTCCATATCAGTGCAGCGCACATCAACTTTGCAGCGTTCATTCATCGTCATTGTTGCACTCGACGGATGACAACTCAATTCGATTCAATTGAAAAAGAAGTCGTTGTCACTGTGCGGGCGTGCAGTGGCGGCCAATGCTACGCTTATCACTGCCAGCTCGATCGTTTGTTCGTTCTCTTCACGCACTGAGCGAGCGGCTTCTTTACTTTTGCTATCTCTGCTCATTTGTTTTGACGTAGCCGCAGTTGTGTGTTTCGGACTCTTATTTATTTTTGTAGAATGTTTTTTTTACT